>JAJMHQ010000030.1:0-159350 GCA_030583255.1 Metschnikowia kunwiensis
GACGTGTCTAAAGGTAAAACTGCGCAGCCTTCAGTCACCCCGAGAGGACCGTGGATAGATCCACAGTTGGTGCCTGCGCAGCCACAGAGAATCGTCAGACTCGGGGCCTCAGCCAAAAACGGCTCTTCCCACGAAACCGATCTGCTCTCCAAATCAGCATTTGAAATAGCGCTCACCGAAAACGGACGGTGCTCTACAGCAGTCCAAATATTAGCGGAGGCCCCACGCACCCGGAAAAAAGAGGACCAGATAAGAGAGTCCAGCCGGGTCTACACCCACTTTCCACGCACGCCCTGAGAATCTTTTTTGCTGATCCCTGCTGATTCCCTGCTGAATTTCCCGGATGGTTTCCCTGAAATGCCATCCTCTATTCTTTCCTCTTTCCTCTCTTTTTCTCCCTCTTCCCCGAATCTTGACAGGTTGCTGCGACGGGTGGGGCACGCCATTGCACAGGAAGCGACCAGCCGCAATTTCGCCACCGCAACGGTGCGAGATTACGCAATTGCTGTCACCACTAAAGCAATACCACGACCAGAGGGCAACGAAAAGGTGCTATAAGGAAGGAGATAAATGGCGATAAATTGGTGGCAAGCGAAACATACACAAAAAAAATGCCCGAAAAACACCCGCCTGGCCCGAACCTGTGGCGGTGCAAGCTCGACGGAATGTCTCAGAATTAGGGCCTCGCCCGACGTCACCGCGCCTATATAAAGGGCAGCTCGCAATATTACACTTGCACCACTTCACTATATAATAAAGCACCCAGCCGTACGCTTTTTTTCCCCTCACAGATCCACAGACAAACGCCAAAAATGACGATCCAGACCGTGGCCAAGCAATTGACCAGAACCACCAAGTACAAGCTCAACAACGGCCAGTACATTCCTGTGGCTGGCTTTGGGGTGTATCTTTTGGCGCCCAAAGAGACGTTTGATTTGGTGTACGAGGCCTTGCAAGAGGGGTACCGCCACATAGACACGGCGGCGATTTACGGCAACCAAAAGGAGGCCGCGCAGGCCGTGTCGCAGTTCGTCAAGGACCACAAGGACGTCTCCAGAAGCGACATTTGGTTCACCACCAAGATCTGGAACGCGGACCACGGCTACGACGAGACGAAAAAAGCCGTGGCCAAGATCGCGGAGGACGTCAAGGAGTACATCGACTACGTGGACTTGGTTTTGGTGCACTCCCCGTTGACCAATAAGGAAAAAAGAACCGGCACGTGGGTGGCGTTATCGGAGTTCTACCACAACCCCAACAACGGGGTGCTCCAGATCCATGCTCTTGGAGTGTCCAACTACGGAGTGGAGCACATCGAGGAAATCTTGGCCTTGGATGGGCCGGTCGTAGTGCCTGCCATCAACCAGTTGGAATTGCACCCTTGGTTGCCCAGAGTGGAGTTGCGCGAGTACTTGACGAAGAAGGGCATCGTTGTCGAGGCCTACTCGCCGTTGACCCAGGGAATCCACTTGGACGACCCCGAGTTGTTGGAGTTGGAACACAAGTACAAGATCCCCAAGGCGGAGATTTTGTTGAAGTGGTCGTATCTCCAGGGCTTTGTCGTTTTGGCCAAAACGTCCAAGAAAGAGCGGATCAAGTTGAACTTCGAGGTCTTGCCCGAGGGCCACGGCACCAGCGACACTTTACACGAGGGTTCCAACTTGGGCAAGATCGACTTGGACCCGAACATTTTGGATGTTTTGGACAAGCCCGACTCGCACCAGGTGTTCACGTGGCACAACCAGGACCCCACCACGTACAAGGATTAGGGGATGCGTGTTGAGGGAAGCTTGGACAAATGGAGGAAGAGGGGAGCGAGTTGCAAAAACAAAAATGGAGAGAGTTTGATTGCCTTCCGTAAATAGCAGGTGTTTTTAATATACTTGAATTTGGGAAGGGACTACGAGAAGGGCCATGTAGGGCGAGAGGTACTGGAGCGGACCGATCGAATGCCCGTTTCATCATGTTTATTTCTTTCCTTACATTCCCGTACCCACTACTCAAGGCTTTCCCAAGAAAGCGGATTATAAGCCCCCCTAATAGTCTTAGTCAATCATGACTAAACCTGTGTGGACATTCCACCTGTGGCAGACCTCCCCACGTTCGCACATAACTGCCTGCGGTGCGGCGGTGCGGCCGCAAGCCACGGTATCTTCGTAATAAACGACATGCACAGCATATAAAGTGCAACCCATCCATACTATTTGCTCTTTCTCCTTTTTCTTCTTCTTTTTCTTTTTCTTTCTATTCATCGTTTCCCTTCTTCTTGACACTTCCTAAAATGGCCCCCAGAACTGCCATCATCACCTACTCGCTCTACAACCACATCGCCAAGTTGGCTCTCGCACAGCAAAAAGGCATTGTGGCCGCGGGCGGAGTGGCGGACATTTTCCAGGTCCAGGAGACGTTGCCCGAGTCGCTCGTGCAGAAATTGGGCGGCGTGAAACGCGACGTCCCGCTCGCCAACAACGACACGTTGAAGGACTACGACGCGTTTCTCTTTGGCATTCCGACACGGTACGGCAACTTCCCCACCCAGTTCAAGTCGTTCTGGGACGCCACTGGCGCGTTGTGGGCCAACGGCGACTTGCGGGGAAAGCCTGCCGGCATTTTCGTGAGCACGGGCACCCTCGGAGGCGGCCAGGAAACCACTGCCATCAGCACTTTGTCCACGTTGGTGCACCACGGAATCGTGTATGTTCCTTTGGGCTACGCGCACCCGGGCCAGGCCAACAATGACGAGGTGCATGGCGGATCGCCGTGGGGCGCAGGCACGTTTGCCGGAGGCGACGGGAAAAGAGAGGTGACGGAGTTGGAGTTGGCCATTGCGAGGACGCAGGGCGAGAACTTCTACAACACCATCAAGAAGTTTTAGTGGGATTGGTGGTGTTGGTTACAACTATTGGATATTAGTCCCGTGGTCGTCACTTACTTAGGCAATATCATTCACTATTAGCTCCTGATCTCTAAAAAGGGAATGTAATGGATGGGGAAGTTGCTGTGCTAGCTGGACTCCCCGTGTTGACCGTCTGTACATGCTACTTCTGCTGGATCTCGCGAGAATGAGCAATTCCCGGCCCACGTATTCGTATCCTTTAGTGTCTTGTACAACTCTACCTGCTGAAGTCCAAGTTCTGTCAAGCGATAGCTCTCCACTGAGGAAGCCCCACTGCGAGTCTCCTCACTATGAGCTCTCGTCGAGCATTGTCGGTCGAGCGGCTCCAAGCTCGAAACAGCGTGCTGTATGGGTTGGATCCAGGAGAACCGTTACTCCCTTCGGGTTCCCTTGAAACTGCATTGGTGCATGGTGAGGACCTGACTTAGATTTGTAGAATGTAGAGCCACCACGAGCTTCTACTTCACCACCAAAACCTCCTCAAGTTACCGCATTTCGCATGGTGAAAACGTCAAATATCAAACCTACCAAGATTACACCAACCATAGACCTCCGAAACCAAATCACTCCACTAAACAAATAGCACCACACTCTCGTACACGGCTCCCACTACACTACTCGTAGATAGCCTGCGAAAAGGGTAAACGGAGAGAGCGTCTGAAGGACTTGAATCAGGTTTATGATCCTCAAGTGTGGTCCTCGTAGGTGCTTAATCTATAGTGTGTTGGTGCCTGTAGCACTATCGCCTACAAAACGCAACCCTGCCACTCCAAGAGAAATAGGAAAAAAGAAGCAAACTTTCGGAAACAAGCAAGAAACCTCTTTCCTTCCAACCATCTCGTGTCTGGTTACCGTTCCGGTTCGCGCACGACCCTCACATCCACCTACAACTCAATCTCGTCCTCTCTATTCTCCACCTCATACCCAATGTCCAAGCCACAAAAGCCCGTGCGGCAGGACTACATCGCCAAGGTGCGCTACATCAACAACCTCCCGCCTCCCCCCTTGAACCCCAAATTCCTCAAGTACAATGTCACGGAGAAGTTCACGCCCAAAGAGGAAAACGAGTATCTTTTGAGCTCGCTTTTTCGTAAGGAAAACTTCAACCAGTACATAGCGCAGGTCGACGAGGAGTACGGCATGGGCCTCAACCCCCTCCAGGTTGCCGGGTTTTTGGATGGCCTGAACAAAAACGCACTTTCCGCCAACAATTCCGTGGCCTTGCACGCAAAAGACCGGGCGCTCTTGCGAGACGCCGGGGTCGGCAAAATCAACAAGTCCGAGCCGGGGGTTTCGTTCTTGCGCAGAACGGAGTATATTGCCGAGCGTCTGGCGCTGTCGCGATCCGAGGAAAAGTCGCTGGCGGCGCTTAAAAAGGACACTGGTGGAGATAAAGTGGATCCTGAATCTCAGCTCCAGGCCGTGGAGCAGAGCTTTGACGACGCCCAGGAATCCTTAAGCGGCTACCAACTCTTGCGCCACCCACGCAAAACAAAATTACGAGCTATTTCTGCGTTTCCGCTTTTACCCGATACGTCGTTAATGGACACGACCTTTTTGGCGGTTAAGTTCTCCGGATCTGCGTCGATGGCACGGGAGCTCCAGGCGGCCCGCGCCCGTGAAAAAGAAACGTTCGACGACGCCTTGCACCGCGATTCCGTGGCTACTGCTATCTATAAACCGATAACCCTGGAGGACGGAGAGTGGGTCAGTTTCTACCAGATGACCGACAAGGCCGCGTTGCGCCAGTTGCGCCTGCGGTTGGACTCGACCGAAAAGGAGCAGCCGGCAAATTTGCTCGACGAAGAAGACGCAGACTTGGACACCTACAAGTTCAGGCACCACAAGAACTACGACATGCAGTACCACCCGTTCGCCAAGCCGTACGAGGAGTTGGCGTTGAAGTTCGTGTCGGATCCAGAAAACGGGGGCGACCGCAAACGGCGCGCTGCATACTACTGTCCGATATCCGGACGGGTGGAGTTGAAGAAGCACCGTGCGTCTGCCAACACGGAAATCAACCGCTTTTTGGACGACAGCACCATGGACGTGATCAACTTCCGGTTGCGCGAGCCCAACACGAGCGAGTTGAAGAAGATGGACAATGTGAGATCGGAGTACGATCCTATGGAGTATGAAGGAGAGGAGGATGAAGAGGCAGAATCGGAGGAGGCATCTGACGCTGGCGAGGCGGACGGAGACGAAGAGGGGGATTCCGGCAAGGAGTAAAGAATAAGAATTCTGGTAAGGGGTAAAGGATTCCGAGCAGAGGGTATTGGGATTCAGTATTGTGTACTAAAAGTAGGTCTTTTTAAGAAGCAGAGGTCATACAGAAGGGAAGAAAAGGTGTGAATGAACATAGAGGTAAGTTGGAGGAACTGCTTTCACCAGGAAACATACCAAGATTAAGATAACCTGCAGAGAACGTTTAGTTAGTTGCATGATATGAAGGGGAGACTTAGGAGGGAGACTTAGGAGGGAGACTTAGGAGGGAGACTTAGGAGGGAGAAAAGAGCTGTACCTCATATGCGTGATTCATTAAGAAGTCATGGACTTCGTTAATTTACCAGAGGGTGTATGAAGATCAAGCTAATCATTTGTTCTTGCTGAAGAAGATTCTCCACCTACCACCACCGAATTTAGAAACCGTGAAGATGACTGCAGTGTGTTACTCGGATGCACCCTGGGGTTACACGAGCCCCTTAGAAACCATCCCGGAGACCACATTTACGAATTCAAATGCATTGGTCGTGTTTGAGCTGGATTTCCAATGTGGTAACCCCCAACCGTTGTCCAAACATTCTAGCTTTGCGTACTTTCCAATGCCCTCATTCCACGAAAGGCATATCAGCTATTCTGATAGTAATCGTTCTGTCATTCCGTCGATCCTATTCGGGGAGAATGTAAAGCCGAAAGACCGATTTATAGTGAGAGAATCTGGGTGATGTAGCATAGCATGACTGAGGAGCACTAAGCCATCCAACACATTCACGCAATCACTTCCGAGTGGCTCTGATGAAAGCCAAGAAGTCATATTCAGAATAATGAACAACTAGATATTCAAGAGGGAATTCTCGGCCTTGTGCTGGAGGCAAGTGACACCAAGTTACGCTTTTGATCCAATTAGTAGAACCTGCCACCTGCCAGAATACGTTCACTTAGTGTGTGAAGCCTCTGACCAAACAGAAAGCATAGCGACCAGTGCCACACGAGGCCTTGTATGCCGAGGACAGGAGTGTCAGGTGTACCCATAAAGGACCACCGCACGAGCATGAATGGCTCGAAGAACCTCAGCTCACTCCAATTCTAGGCTTCACCGTGTACGTGTCTGAGGGAATGCAAGTCCACTTTGTCGATATCTCAAACCCCCTAAAGCAAATGACAACGACAACACCTAAAACCATTCCACCCCTCAAAAACACCCCAGCTACATCACCACACACGAATCCTTCTTCTTGCCGGACTCCTTCTTGGGGGACTTCTTCTTCGTGGCGGGTTCCCTCAAACCCCGGTTCCCCTCTCCCTTCCCCTTCACTATTTCCCCGCTGTCGCCACTGCTCAGTTTAGACGTTTTCTCCGCGCGGCGCTCGTAGTTCTTCTGTAGCATCTTCGCATAGCCCATGTCCTCCTCTTCCTGCAATTCCTTGGCAAGCCGGAGATTCTCGTCCACAGTTTCGTCGTAGTCTGCGCCGTCCAAGAGCGGGGTAAAATCACCGGCGAAATAAAGATCGTCCTTCCCGGAAACCGAGTTGAGCGACTGCCACACGTAGTTTGGCCGTTTGACGAACGCAGTGTCCGTTATGAGAAGATATAGACCGTGGTTTTGGGCCTTGTACAACGAGGAAAAATGGTTGTTTCGGAAGAAAATCGCAAGCGAGTCTGGCCGCATGCGCGTGTCGATCGACTCGAGCCCGAAGGCCGTCAATTGCGTGGCGTTTTCGTGGATCCACTGCTCGACGTGTTTCTCAGATTCCGCCTCCGGCAGCGTGAGGAGGTATTCTTGGAGCGCGTCGAACGTCTGGTACCTGGAAAACACAGAGTCGCTGGGATTGCCCTCCGGTTCCCTACACCATCCATGCAAAAAGTTCAAGCCAAAGGCAGAGAAGATGCGCGACGCCAAGTCGTCCGGATCAAACGTGCCGGTGGTCAAGTTGGGGTTCACATCCAAGCCCGTGTGCAAGAGCGGCAAGTTCTCCAAGAGACCATTGACGGTCTGCGTGTCGACGGTGGGGATGTCTAGAAGAAGATCGCCCAACGACGAGAGGATCTGAGCAATCGCCACCGTTGCACCCACGTTTCGCTGGAGAAGACTGCGCAACGGGGAGAGATCTGGCATTTTCGGACGCTCCATTTGGTGGGCGTCCGAGGACGACGAGGCGGCGTTTGCGCCAAAAAAGTCGCCGTTTTGCGTGCTCTCACCGGGCCCCTCCATGCCCAAAGTGCGCTTCTCCACGTCGTTGGTAAGCACTAGCGTATTCACGAGAGCGATCAACGGGCACGGGCCGTTTTCTTCCTGGAGAAGAATGGGCGATTTCTGCTCGTAGGCGGACCAGCAGATCTCCTTGACGTGAAAGTGCAAACTCGCCATCACGTGAATGTATTGGAAAAGTGTTTAGGTGGTTGAGGTGGTTTTCGTGGGGTTGCCTTTTCCAGTCGATCTGGGGAATCTGGTCTGGGCTGCGCGAGCACGCCCGGGGCTCATAACCGGGGCTGTGGGAGACTGGGAGTACTTTTGGAGGAGAAAGAGGGGAAACGAGTGTTTTGGACTGGCAGAAGGTAATAGTAGGTTCCACTGCTTCGCCTATCGTGCACATTTTGATGAGCACGGTGCTACGAATGCCTCACGTGACCTGGTGCTACCAGGTTGTACAAGAAGCAGGGTATGGTGTAGGATTTTCTGGTTTCACAGTCGGGCGCAACTCGGGGGATTTTGTGGTTTTCGAGTATTTGAGCATCAGCGGAATGCGAATAAGTAAGTAGGCGGAGAGGCGGAGATCTTTCTTAAGTCCGTTTGATATCCGTGCAACAAAGGACCACCATGCGGTAAGTCCATACCATATACCGCTCATGGGGCTCCATGATAGCTTCGTAGACTCGCAAGGTTGTTGACCTAGTTAAGGCTAGAAATTTTACAGCCCACTTCTCTGGAGTAACGTTGAATGCGTGCGAGGCCCTTACCTGGCACGAGATTTGCATCGTGCGATTGCCATCATATTATCTGGACCCAGGGTACTCTTCATACTTTTTACACATCGGGGCTCGCTTCGAAAACGCAAAGGGAGAAAGGTGTGCCCAAAATATTATTTGCAGTAGCTGTGGGATTAAGTCTATGTATATAATGACCACGATGTATCAGGCCTTTTTTTACCACGGCTTATGTTGTGAGTTGTGGTGTGCGTTTCGATAAGCCTGGACTGGCCAAACAGGAAAGACTACCATACATCTTGCAAGCGTTTCAAGGACTTTTTCTTCAAAAGAGCGATAGTTCTAACGTTAGTTCTGAGGCATTGCTGGTTGTGGAGTGTTTATTGGGGCACTGGTGGTAATCGTGCATTGATGATTCTGGACACCGTCCGAGGAATTCAGGTGTCCATTTTCGTATGGATTTCGCCTCCAAAGCATACTCTTTGCTTTTGCTGTTACGTTGCATTGCGATGGAGTGCAGCAGTCAACTACATGTTTCCGTTCCGGGTCTCCAACTTCGAAAGAACGACCAGATATCTCTGGTATTGCATTTCCAGATAAAGATTGACTGTAATTCTATCTCATGCCATAACTTCACATCATCCTTGGTTAATTGAGTATATTTATAAGTAGCCAGGTAACGGATGGTCAATTTGGGGTAGCGAGGTCAGATCTTCCATGAGCTTCGGATTTTCCCAAGAAGCTTCTAGGAAAAGACCAAGACCTAAACTCTACAAGTGCTCACCATTCAGCTCTTGATACAAGTAACGCAATACAATGCTCTCTAATCCCCTCCGTTTCCCACTTTTTTCTTTATCCGTTGCCGTAGCACCGACACCAAATGACCCATTGGATGAGTCAACATTGGAGTGTTTCTTTATGTTGAATATGATTTTGTAGGCTGCAGTGCATTGTGGAGATCACCACATACTTGAGAGAGCCGTTCCCTCTTTAAAACTCTGCTCTTTCGTGGTAATGTGTTATGTTCAGTAGAGGTACTTCGGTAAGAGTTCCGGGTGAAGAGTGGAACGGGATTCGAGCAACGACCCAAGAGATAAAAGAGAAAGACTGTTGAAGAAAGATGATGAGGTTCTGTGCTCTCACCTGAGAAAGGACAAATCTCAGGACTTACAGCGATAAACAGAGACACAGATTAATAAACAATACTAGACACGAATAAACAGTGCAAGGCAGTGGTAGGCAGCAGCAAACTGTGATACGCGGTATTAAACAGTGATTAAAGTAAATAACAGTGATAGTGATAGCGACAGTGACAGTGACAGTGATAGTGATAGCGACAGTGACAGTGACAGTGATAGTGATAGTGATACCGATGGTGAGGAGATGAAGTATTCAACAGTATTCAACAGTATCCAACAGTACAACCAGTGTTAACCAGCATCAAACAGCATCACCACCGCCAAACGGCATCTATCAATATCAAACCGTAAGAGACATCAGTAAGCAGTATTGAACAGTACTACACACCAGCAAACAGGGACCAACACGACCAGTGAGAGCCAGCGACAAGCAGTGAGAAACAGTAACTAGCGTGTATTTAACAGTAGCTGGCGCGTTGAGCAGTGCCAAACAGCATATAACAGTGTGTGGCACCAACAATCATCAACAATCACCAACAATCACCACCTCTCCCACCACTACCACCACCACTCTACATCCACTGCACGAGACGGAAAAGAACCGCCGCCAACACGCCTGCCACCAACAACACCGCACTCCTGCTTTTGACCACCTCCTGCTGCACAATGCGCTCGCCATCTTCATCAAAAGTACCCCGTTTCGCGATGTTCTCGTTGATTCTCTTCACACTGCGGCGCGCCCCCGCTGGGGTCAGTCCAGGGGGAGGGTACATGACATCACAGAACTGCTGGATCTCACCAAGCTTGATGCCGATCTTCAAGTAGTTTGGGTCGCGCACGTCCGACTTGAGGTTGATCACTTGCACGTACTCTCTGAAGATGGCCACCACGCCCGGCAACGTTCTGCAGCCTAGAATAAGCTTGCAGGTGGTGCCCTTTCTGATCTTCACGTTTTTACGCAAAACCGCCGGGTTGTTGTAAATCTCCGCCAACGTAGCAATGGCCATAACCTGGGGAATAGCGCAGAAATTGAAGCTGGTGGCCTCGCGAATGAGCGAAAGGTAGGTCAAAACGTCAGTGGCATGGCCCAAGGCATTCAACACCAAATCGTTGATGCACGCCACGCCCGCACTGGTTTCGTTCTTTTTGTGGAAGTCAGGCAATGCAGACGTGTACTTCAGCCAGATCTCGCGCGGGTAGAAAGAACGGCCGTCTTCCAAATCCTCATAGTAATCGCGGATGATGTTGACCTTCTGCAAAAAAAGGCCCATCGAGTTCAGCAAGCGGTAGTTGTCGTCCAACACGTCGGAGTCGGCAAAACCGGCCAACACCATCAAGTCGGTCAAGCCTTCGCCCACTAGTCCGGCCACATAGTGGCAGTACAAATCGTAGTCCGCCACTGTGTCCACGCCATTGACGTTGAAGTTGTCGTCCAAAATGTAGTCGGCCATGCCGTTGCCCATTTTGAGCGTGATTCGCTGGATGATGTCCTGGTACGCGGGCTTCAACTTGTGGTACTCGGCCAAGATGTTGTCGAACCCAACCAACACCACGCGGTCGCGTTCGGTGGGCGCATTGCCGTCGAAGGTCCAGTTTTTCAAGGCCAATTTCTCGTGGAACGTGCGCAAAAGCGGCACTTTGACCTTGGGGTCGATCGTCATATCGTCCTCGACGGTGTCCAAGGCGCGTAACACGAGATAGAAGATCATGATGGCATCGCGCAATTCGGGGTGCAATTCCTTGATCACCGCGGAAAACGAGCGCGAGGTTATGTCCAAGTACCCGTAGCAGGTCTGGAGCGTGGCCGGCGCCTGCGAGAGATCGAGGGGAAACAAGGATGTTTTGAAGCCAAAGAACTGGACCACCGCCAAGAACTCAGATGGGTGGCTCAAAAGCTGGAGCAATTTACCCATTTTGCTAGGAATCTGGAAGGCTGACACGTGGAGAGTTGAGCACGGCAATAGTCTGCGAACTGTCAGAAGGTTCCGGAGTAAGGTGTTGGATGTTGATGGAGTTTGCTCGTATCTCGGGGTCGTATAGAAAAAGTGCGCGAGCACTGGAGATGGGAGGGATGGTTTTTTAGGAAGAAAAAAGATTAAAGGATGTTGACAAGTTTTGAAGAGTATTTGAAAAAGAATTGGAGAAGATTTTGAAACGATTTGGAAATCCGGTGTTTTAGAGGATCACAGTTTTCACAGAAATTAGGAATACAGAGATGTGAACAATTCGTCGATGTGCTGCGTGAGGCTGCGCATAAGAATTGCAATTAGTAAAGGCTGGTGAGGTCTTTGGTGTAGACACAGAGAGGGGAGGATCCCGAGAGGACAGGATCCAGATATGGACTCGTGAAAGAAGGAGGAAAAAAAATACCCAGGAAAGCAGGTGCCGTAGGGCGAGGCCATAGTTACAGTAGATACTTATACAATACAACATCAACTCGCGTACCAGTTTTGGGAGAGTTGGTCCTCCATAGTGCAAAACTCGCCTTGGTGGTCGTCTTTGTCAGCCCGCGTAGTGAAAAGAAAATACCCATTCTACCGACTCCTGCAGGTCTCCGAAGAGTGGGATTTTCTGTCTTTTATGACTAGAGTTATAGACGACAAAGTACGATCACCCCAGCCAGCTTAGACCGTTGGAACTGGCGATATGGAGTAAAGAGAGACACAGTAAAGGCATTGGAAATAGAACATATCTGCTGTAAGGTCGCCCTCGTAGCTATGTAATAGATTAATAAGGGTATGTTGCATCATGATAGCTCGTTGGCGGGGCTCGGTATATACAGGACAAAAATATATCACGATTCTTAACGAGAGAGTGTTTTTTGGGTCGTTGTAATAAGCAGCCAATTATCAGTAGCTCTAGTTATATTATCGCAACTACTCTATAGAAACAGCTTTACTTGTTTGACCGTTTTCGACACCTCACCTCACTAATACCGAGTCAGGTCTTAGAGATCAGGTGTGGCCGGTCACCCTATGAGAAGACTCCAGATCGCAGTAGCTGTCAGCAACATTCAGCAACGGTTAGCAATTGTCAGTGCCTTCAGTGACTTTCAGCAACTGTCAGCAAATCTCAGTGACCTGCAGTGACTTTCAGAAACATCCAGTAACACGCAGAAACGTCCAGTAACATCCAGTAACATCCCGCAGCCCTTTCCTCAGTCACCGTATGCTCAAGCACACCAAATACGCATTCGCAACCCCATTCCGGAACATGTGAGGAACGTGAAGGCCCCATCTCGGCTTCGACTAAAAACACCACCGTCACATATGGAGACCACAACTGGTTCTTAGCCCAACCACCCATTCTGGATGCGACCTATCGACGTCTCGGCTCGTGGACCAAACGCACCGCTGTTTGTAAAGGACGGTTCTGGAGAAAGAGATTCGGAAGGGATCCAGAAAAGAATCCGATAACAGTTCCGGGACAAGCTGAGACCCAGAACCAAAACCCATATTCTCTCAAGCCCCAACACCTCCCTACTTACCCCCTTCGATCCGCTCAAACCACTTGCGCGCGGCCTTCACGTTCTCCAAAATAAGCAAATCCTCCAGCGCATTTCTGTTTTTCTCCAGGCCACGGTCCCGAAGTACGATCATGATGAACAAGTTATCCGTGAGAAAATCAATGTAGAAGTGCGAGCCGTTGGAGCCGCGGATGACGAGGTTCTGGAAGTTCGACCGGAGTTTGCCTAGCGACTGCTTGTACGTCTTGATGATGTTGGAGATCTTTTCGAATCTTTTTGGGTCCAACGCGTCGATGGAGGTATTTGACAAGTTGGAGCCCGTCTGGTGCTGGCGCTGGATCGAGGCCGTGGACGAAATGACCAAAAATGTCGTTTTCTCGAAAAGGATGATTTCCTCGGCGTCGAGCACCTCGTTGAACTTCAAGAGGTTGCTGTTGAACAAATTCATGTTGGGAATCAACAGACACACGATTTGCGACCATGCCTTGTACAAAGACTCGTCCCAAATGGAGGTGGGAAAACCCACTAGCTTGAATTGGAACGGGTTGGAGATCTTCTGCAACCTGTCCATCATGATGTGGAACAACTCGTCGCGCTTGTCCAACTGCACCAAGTCCATTTTATGTAGCAAGACGAAGATTTTGGCGTCGGGCGAGAACTTCTGGAGATTGGTGAGCGCCTTTACAAAGATCTCGATGTCCTTGTTGATGGATTTGGACTCCACGTCGAACACGTGGATGAGCACCTGCACCATCTTGAAGATGTGGTCTTTCTGCGTGGTGAAGTAGTTGTCCATGAACACGTCCTGCCCCCCACAGTCCCAGAGATTAAGCGTCATATTGCCCAAGAAACGCAAGTGCGAGTGCTCGACGTCGATGGTAGCTCCTAGTCTGCGAGTATCGAAGGCAGAGTAGTTGGAGAAAATGATGGACCGCATCAGCGACTTGCCGGAGCCCAGGCGGCCCATCAAAAGGAGCTTTTTTCGGGATGATTGGGACATTTGTGTGGAGGTATGAGTGGGTTCTGGCTGTTGGTGGCTGGCGGAGATAAGGTGGAGCTGAGGTGTACGGGTGTGAGGAGGGAGGATAATGATTTTATAGTATGCTTAGTGAGTTTAGGATTCTTCATGGTGGTTTTGAGGGATGGGTTGCACGTGGGAGGCTTTTGTATCCTGTTTTTTTCTGTAAAACTTGGCCAATGGCTGGTTTGGTGGCTTCTCAGAGTTGCTCAGCTGAGTAATCTGAGAGGGTCGAGAAGGCCAAGAAGGGTTCCAGTATGATAAGGGTTTTAGCAGCTTGCGTGTCACGTGATGTAAGTCTTTTTTCGTTCTTTTTCCTTCATTTTGGTCTGTTTCTTTTATGGTGGTGCTTTCGCTTATGTAACGAGATGTATCATCATTGGCTATCTCATAGAGAGATGATGAGCAACGGATCTTCTGCCTTAAATGGAGAATCTCGAAACCAGGAAGAAACTCAGTGTGAAAGCAACTAGCAAAAAAAGACTCCATTCGGCCACTTCCTGAATGCCCTCACTGCATGAAACAGAGGCAATCGCTTGTATTTTGCTTCCATCAGGTGGTCATGTGACGTATACTGGTGGAGATACCCACCTGGTAGCGCATAGCACCTTAAGATTCTTGAACCCCCTAGGTTAGTTAGACTGTTACTTTTCGACAAACCACCTCATTTACTTGGTAATGGCCAATATTGGGGAGGAGTGGGAGCTCATAACCAGCGAGCAGTAACAAGACCAAACTCGTTGTTAGAACGACAGCAAGATTCGGCGGACGCTCTTTGGAATACTCTTCAATCTAGCCTTGTCTGGGGCGTTGGAAAACGGTAAGCACACAAACGAGATGGTTCCTCTTTGGGGTGGAGGAGCAAGCCAAAAACACAGCCGCAGCACCCACGCTCAATTCTCCGTCAATGTCGTTCCTAGTACATGGTCATACCGATACGTAGACCCATAGCAACATCCAACTGACGGCCCATCTTCCTGTTCCCACACCTGATCCACCCCTCCTGCGCCCACACCCCTCCCACTGCACCCATCATCTCTTCTGATTCAAGGCGGCACTGGCGGTATTCCTGCACAACAGTCGGAACGCTTTAGGCAGATCCGAGAAGCCCAAATCAACGTTGCAATGCAGCCGGCTTAAAGAAAAAGAGAAAGAACGGTTACATCGCGTGTCTTGACACACGGAAAACTTCTAGAATCGACGAAAAGTGTCAAGATTCTCAACCACTATCCACCAGGGCCCAGCTTTATGACTCGAGATTGTCTTTGCTGCGGGCCGCGATGGTGGAAGAGGCTGCGGGAAGGCTGCGGAAATAGACGGCGGAAATAGACTGCCTCATAATCGTGGCTTACTTTCCCGTCTTGCCAGAGCTTCCCGCCATACGTGCTGTCTAAATTTGTGTGTATTATCGAACACACCTTGGCTTTAAATGGACTACCTCCCCCATCTCCTTTTTTTTTTTTTTTTTTTTTCATTGGCTGGAGATATGTGGAGGCCATAGGTGAGCCACATCTCCCGCCCCAGCCGCTTTAGGCAACCCGGCGTCTGCAAGATGAGCCGCGCGTCTGGAGTGAAGAGCCGCGCGTCTGGAGTGAAGAGCCGGAAACGGCAGGCCGGGAATATTGGGAAGCAAGAAAACGGCGAAATCGGGACGAAAATGAAAATAAAAGAAACGGCCGTGACTCTCGCCTTGGTCAAATATCCTGGCGAAGTTTTTTTCAAAATTCTCGCAAAAACGCAGAAACGGCCCTGTCCCACAATCGCCGATGCCCTGCGCCCTGAAACCGGCCCGGACGCATGCGTCTCGTATATCTGGGCACGTGAGCGATGGTGATTGAGCCATATTCCATCGTAGGCTTTATATACCGATGCGATGCCAACGGAGCATTGCAAAACCCTCAAAATCCTCAGTACCCTCAGTATCCCCTTATAAATGTCGTTTTTGACCGAGCCTTTGGGCAGGCTCAAGTGGGGGTTCATTCCCGTGAGAAGAATCGTCGATGAGGGCTTAGACCAGGATGTTGATGCAGAGGTTTCCCAGGAAGCAGCGGCGGACAGCGCCCAGGAATCGCTCCAGGAGAGCAACTACGAAAAAGACGCAGAACCCGAAAAAACCGAGGTTTTGGAGTACCGTGACGAGGCCAACAGACCATGGTGGAAGTTCTTTGACGAGTACGAGTATAGACTCAACAAATTTGCCCGGGCCAACCACAAGTGGTACAAGTGGTTCGACGAAAACGACACGCCCGCGGAGCGCCGATTGATGTGGAAAATCGACATTTTGTTGACGTTCTACTCGCTCATGGCGTACTGGGTCAAGTACTTGGACCAGACCAACTTGAACAACGCGTATGTGGCGGGCCTCAAGGAATCGTTGGACATGAAAGGGAACGATTTGGTCAACACGCAGGTGCTCTTCACCGTGGGCAACATCGTGTTCCAGATCCCGTTCATGTACGTGCTCTACGGGCTCCCGTTAAACTACGTCTTGCCATGTTTGGACCTCTGCTGGTCGCTTTTAACTATCGGCACATCCAAGGTTAGCACGCTAGGCCAACTCAAGGCGCTCCGTTTTTTGATCGGCATGTTCGAGGCGCCGTCCTACTTGGCGTACCAGTACTTGTTCGGCACGTTTATCTTCAACCCTGCGATGATCGCACGCAGATCCATGGTGTTCTATTTTGGGCAGTACCTTGGTGTTTTGACGTCCGGATTGGTCTCCGGAGCCATTTTACGCACGTTCCAAAACGTGGGCGGGCTTGCGGCGTGGCGCTGGATCTTCATCATCGACGGAATTATCTCCATCGCCGTGGGCATCATCGGTTTCTACATGCTTCCGGGTACCCCCACGGACTGCTACTCGATTTGGTTGACGGACGACGAGATCAGGCTATTGCGCCGCCGCTTGAAGCAAAACCACACCGCGGGCCGCCCCCAGGTCAACTTGTTCACGTCGCTCGTGTCGAAGGAAACGTGGAAGCTGATTCTCACGTCGTGGGAGTTCTACGTCTTGGCGTTCTGGAACATGCTCTGCTGGAACAACAGCAACGGCGGCTCGGGGGCATACATCTTGTGGCTCAAGTCGCTCAACCGGTTCGACGCCGGGAAATTGCAGGACTTCTCCGCCTTGACCCCAGCGCTCGGGTTGCTCTGGCTTTTCGTCACCTGCATGTATGCTGACATGTTCCAGCTGCGGTGGTCCGCCATCTGGCTCTCGCAGGTGTTCAACATCACCGGAAACGTTATTTTGGCCGTGTGGGACGTGCCCGAAAGCGCCAAGTGGTTTGCCTGGTGCTTGCAGTATTTTGGCTGGGCCATGGCGCCCGTGTTGTACTCGTGGCAGAACGACATTTGTCGCAGAGACGCACAGAAAAGGGCGGTGGTGTTGGTGGCGATGAACACGTTGGCCCAGGCATCCACCGCTTGGATGTCGGTGATTGTATGGAAGACGGTGGAGGCTCCCCGGTTCTTGAAGGGGTACTCTTTCACTGCGTCCAGTGCGTTCTGCTTGTGTCTCTGGACGCTCGTGGTGATGTACTTCTACAAGAGACAGGAGCGGGGCTACGCGAAGCAGAACGGCATTGTGTTGTATAACTCGAAGACGGACCCGGAGCCGGTGCCGATTGAGGTGAGCGTGTCGAGTGACGAGAAGGCGTCACGCGACGAGGGAAGGGAAGTGGGGATATAGGGAGAATATACCGACGTAATAGTAATAGACAGACGAGATGGACGGATGGAGATCGTAGGGTAAAGGGGACGGAGATGTGCAGGAAATAGAGGGAAGACAGGGTCTACTATTCGTAGATGATGTAGATTGTGGACATCATACGGACATTAGTGGTTGCCTTGTACAGAGAGTAGAATTGACAGGAATGGACAGAGAGTAGCGATGGATAAGGAAAGCAGGAGATGGGTAAGGAAATCAGGAGACGAAGAGATGGATGGGTGATGGGGAAAGAAGGATGATCGAATAAAGATAATAGGGATGTACCGAAAGTAGAATTACAGTTATGAGGAATAGGCGGGAATACACGGATAGTGGAGATGTTGGATGTACGGCTTATGGGAGTATTAGTATTAGGCAGGACGTGGGGATGAAGGTACAGATATACAGACATTATGGTTGTACAAAACGTAGGCATACATGGGAATGGCAGAGATAGGGGTTCCAGGGATACCAAAAAATTTAGCTATATCTTAATCTGCGCAGACTGTGGATACAGAAATGGAGATACAGATGCGGTGGAGAACTAGGTCTTGGAGACATACATAAACCAGGAGTTTTCACCTTAAAAGAGATGAGTAGAGATGTACTCTATTAGATGTACGCAGAAAGTAGAGATCTACAATGTTAGAAATGTACAGAAAGTAGAGAGTACAGAAAAAAGAGAGTTACTATATACCCAGGTATATCCCGAACGTAGATATACACGTGTATAGATGGTACCAAGAAAGATCTGTTGAATACTGACTACGATCCTAAGGGAACGAGGGAATTCTCCACGCTGCCATACACTGTATAAGGATCACGCAGGAAAGATACCACCAATAGATCCTTGGGTAGCAGCTGATTTGGTTTTCATGCGAGAACAGACACCGAAATTGTCAAGATGGCCCTGGCTCAAAGCCCAGATTTCAGCGAAGGCATGGTGCTGACCTGTTGCGAGATTTCGTCAACACCAATGGTACCCTAGGTCGGTTGGGATACGCTTCAGCTGTTCTGGGGTCTGACCTATCTGTAGTCGTATGTTTCCTGCCATGTCTTTCATAAAAATAGCCTCTATTATTGAAATGATGGAGTGTATCTACGGCATGAGAGGCATATACGTGGTCGGAGATGACTTGGGGCCGGTTAGTAGTAGTAGTGGTAGTAGTAGTAGTGGTAGTAGTGGTAGTAGTAGTAGTAGTAGTAGTAGTAGTAGTAGTAGTAGTAGTAGTAGTAGTGTAACAGTTTCGTGCAGTATACCTACTTTATTATTGTCGAACAGTTCACCACCGTGTGATTCATTCTTATCCTTATTTTTCCTCTAATCATGCACAGTTATGCACGTATTTCTGGTGGATAATTAGGCCTTTCGTGATACATCTCACATTTCACATCTCCATACAATGCCTTCATGGGAACATTATACGTGCTTCACTTTACAAGTCACGAAAACGATTCACGGCGCCGCCCGCCATCTTCAACTTCTGTTATATCCACAGAGTACCCTCGTGGCCATGCCGCAGTGCATAGTCCAACAAATGTCTAGTAGATCTTCCAAACGTACCTACAAGTCTAACAAAACCATCACCACATGTTTCACACAGACCTAAATCCAGCAAATCCTCGTACCCTATCACTTACTAAGACCATAATACTTATTAAGACTCTAAAGAGCAGACCAATACCCGCTCCCTTACACACTCAATTACTCCCCTCTACATATCTTAAACTATACAGAAGCTCCAGAGGGCCCACAATCCAAATCCCTGGACTACCCCCGGAACCCACCGCGGCCCCGGTACCCGCCCCGCGACATGCCTCTGCCCCGGCCGCGGCCCCTCATGCCGCCACGGAAGCCGCCTCGAAAACCACCACGGAAGCCGGGATCAGGACCCGGGAACCCGTGGCTCTCGGCCTCCTGCCGTGCCTGGCCGCCATACACACCACGCCCAAACTGGCGGCCCTCCTGGAAGCCGGGGTCCAAATCTATCTCCAAGCTCTGGCCGTCCAAATACGTCCCCTTCAAAAACTTCATCGCATTTAGAGACCCGGACTCCTTCTTGTAGATGACAAAGCAAAAGCCGCAGGGCGTGAGCTTGTTCCTGTCGAGCCCCATGATGATCCTGTTGATGGTGCCGCACTTCGAGAAAAGCTCGTGGATCTGTTCTTCGGTGGTGAAATGCGTGAGGTTGCCCACGTAGACGGTTTTCAGGTGCAACGCCTTGGAGATGTTGTCGAAATTGCCTCGTCTCACGCACTTTCGTATCAAGTACTGCGACGGCTTGTCCAAGCGGTCCGCGGAGTTGGTGTAGTTTTCCTCGAGGATCTCCATTGTTGGTGGGGAAGAAGGTATGGCTGGCGGAGGCGGAGAGTTGAGCTGGGGCCGGTCACGTGACCACAGGCGAAACGGGAGCGGTGGCTAAGAATTCTCGCACGCGGCGGGGATTGCTTCCGAGTCCAAGTGTTCGTCGGCCTTAAAAAATCTTTCCAGCTTTTTTGCCGTTTTGCTGGCCTCTGGCGAAACGGCTCTGCGCACGTGACTTGGCTTGACGTGTTTGACAGGAAGCCAGGCACAGATATTTCACGAGAATTGGTTAGAAAAATAAAAATAAATAAATAAAGCAGGTAACTTGCCGGCCGACTAGTATGACTATCCCGTGAAATCCGATTTCCGCCGTTTTTCCTTCCCTTCCACGGCCCTCTATACTCTTCCATGCCCTGCCGACTGATCCGCACCGCGATGTTCGGCACCTTCGCCGAGCCTCTATTTTCTATTTCTACACCCAACACAACCACTCCGTAGCATATCGTGTAATTTCGCCACAATGGAGAAGCCCGCGCCCTTTGACTTCATCTACGACTACGTCGAGAAGGAGTCCTTCCAGAAGTACCTCCGCTTGATCGTGGTAGTGTGCATCTACATCTTCGCGAGAGGCTACTACTCGAATTGGGCCAAGCAGAAACACATCAAAACGCAGCTTGAAATCGACAGAAAGGAGAAGCAGGCGGACGAAGAGCGCAAGGAGAAGCAGGCCGCGGAGAAAATCGAGAATTTGGACGCGGAGGCGTCGACTTTTGGCTGGGGCAAGACCACCAGACGAAACGTCAAACGCCAGGAACAGGTTTTGCACGACACCGCGGAACAGCTTAGGAACAGATACCAAGGTGACTACGACGCGGCCGAGGACCACGATATCGAGGATTTGTTGGAGGATTAGGGCCGGCGAGTCTAGTGGTTTTGACCTTTGATGGGACCGGTGAGATGGTGAGAAGGTGCAGAGTATTGGTGCGAAAAGGTGAGAGGACAGAGACGCTTGGAGAGGCTCGTACTTAGGAATTTAGGAGAGGCAGTATTTAAAAGACGTTTAGCGAAGAGCGATCGATGTTTGTAGTACTCGACTTGCAAGTGATTTCTCAGCACCAGTCGTGACGCCAAGGTTTGACATTCACCCGAAGCGAGCAGTTGCGAGATGTCCTGTCGAGATAGCGATATAGGAACTGAGTACCTTCTCGACCTCCAATGTGATACAGGGGTAAAACTACTATTGAAGGTAAGTGATTTCACTATATGCAGGGAATTAATAAGAAAGCTAGTGTCCCTTTCTGAAGCCGTGTATCAGAGGGTCTTGGTTAGTATTGGCAGATATCGGCACGTGCTTGTTGCAGGTCTGAAATATCACTGTAAATATCGGCGATGACGTCAAAGTTGGGCTGGTCATGTATACATCACATGTATGTCCAGTTCTTTCGTCCTCCTCGGCCCTTCTTCGGCTCTTCTTCGGCTCTTCTTCGTCTCCTTATCGGACACAAAGTGTGGTCTCCGCCGGTGCCCTACAGACGAGTGAACTCAAAGGATTGTTCACCCGCATAGAAGTTTATCAACCCTGCTTGAAACTGTGCCCCGTCAAATGGACCGGAGGGCTCGAATTTGCACCACAGCGACGTGAGTGCTTTGGGAGACCTTAAGAAGTGAGCTAGTTAAAAAAAGTGGTTCTGGCAGATACATCTGTCTTTCCTTAGGCAGAGAGTGTAGAGAGTCAGGAAAGGGAAGCCGCACGAGTCAATCTTGGACTCGTAGCATGACAATTCAAATTGAGAAAACATTGTTCTTTGGATCTCAGAGGTGTGATAGGTGAGACGAGACGTAACCGCAACGAAAAGCGGTCTCCGGAGGGCCATTGCCGGTGCTTTGCAGCAGAATGAGAAACAGATACATAGTTGAATTGTACAACATGAGGTGCAGACATAGAAGCCGCTGAGTGTACGTAAGAATCGTGGAAGGAAAAGCATCTGGTTGAAGTAATTACTTTGGTCGCTTTTTCGTGCTTCTGACTAATGAGCAAGTTGGGGAAATCAGCAATTAACCAGATGCAATTAACCAGGTGCACTCAATATGGTGCAACCAGGCGCATTTAACCAGGTGTGAACTGAGGTGCTAGAAAATCCAGCTTTCTTTCACTGAGCTGCTACTCCATGAGCAGTTTTCCGAGTCATCAAGAACTCGAAAAACATTTTGTCTTCTTACTTGTGCCCTGTCTCAGGTTCTCGCACCCAGTCTTAGTATCATCAGCCTCCAGTATCATCAGTCTCACCACAGTTCACCACATACCATAATATTCACACTCCAAAATAAAAAGACCCCGTCCCAGCATAACTGCCCATCAGGACCGGAAGCGCAAATAAAAAACCATCCCTTCCACATCGCTTCCCAACACCCCAAACATGACCCCCAGATCCCACCTCTTCGCGGCACGTGACCTGCAACGCACTGCGATGCCGGTGCATCGTCTCAAAAATTTCACCTCCATCTTTCTGCCACTCCACACAAAATGGCCGGCGACCCCTTTCTCTCGGACCCCTCGCGCAAGCGCAAACGAGCTCCCAGAGGCAAACCAGCTGCTAAAAAAAGCAGGCCGCTGAACACCGCCTCCGCGCGAGATTCGGACATTTCCAGTGAATCTGACGACGCAGCCTCAGGCCCCGAAAACGACCCTAGATCTGGGCGTGAGGACGGCGACATTTCGTCGGACGAGGAGTTCCAGGAGGAGAATGCAGCAGACAAGCGGAGACGGCTTGCGAAACAGTACTTGCAAAATTTGAAGCAGCAGGAAATCAGCCACGACGACTTCGATGCGCAGGACTTGGACGACGATATCTTGGCGCGTAGATTGCTCGACGACGTGGCGGAAAACAAGGGCAAGATGTACAAGTTTGTGGCAGGGCGGCTCGAGCCGCAGATGGACGAAGCCCCTGTGCGGGCCACGCGCGTGGGCCTGAAGAACTTGACCTCTATTGCTGTGCACTATCCATACATTTACACCGTGTCCAAGGACATGGAGTTGATCAAGTGGCGTGCGGGAAAACACAGCAAACCGCAGAGAATAAAACACAGCAAGGGCGGCCTCCGGTTTGGCGCACTCAACCGCAAGAACCCGGCGGCTAACCACCACTATGATCTGATCAACTGCGTGGCCGCGTCTCCGGATGGCAAATACGTCGTAACGGGTGGCCAAGACGCACGGTTGATCATCTGGTCTGCAGAGAACCTCGCGTGCCTAAAAGTGATGGAAACACGGGCGGCGGTGAACGCTCTCGCGTTCCGCCGGGGCACAGACCAGTTGTATGCGGCGTGTGCGGACTTGCGTATCCGCACGTTCTCCGTCAACCAGCACGCGCAGTTGGAGATCTTGTACGGCCACCAGGACAACATCACAGACATCAGTGCCTTGCAGAGAGAGACGTGTGTGTCGGTGGGGTCACGTGACAAGACCGCCATGTACTGGAAGATTGCGGAGGAGTCCCGCCTCACGTTCCGCGGCGGGGATTCCGAGAAGAAACGCAAAAACGACGGTGCCCACTGCGAGGGCTCCATCGAGGCCGTGGCCATGGTCGACGAGACCCACTTTGTGACCGGTTCCGACAACGGAAACGTTGCTTTTTGGTCCTTGGGCAAGAAAAAGGCCCTCCACACGCAGCCGGCGGCGCACGGGTTGCTCCCGGCGCTCGCTCCGGACTCGGCCAGCGCCGAAACCAGCCCGGAAATCGCCGAAAAACAGGTCCCACAGAGGCAACCGTACTGGATCACCACGGTGTATGCAGTACCATACAGTGACCTCTTCCTCACCGGGTCGTACAGCGGCGAGGTCAAGTTGTGGAGAATTGACGCTGAGAACTTCAGGACATTCGCGCCCGTGGGCGCCATTCTGGTCAAGGGCTGTGTGGTGAAGATCGACGCTGCGGAGTTGAGCGACGAGAAGAAGTTGGTGGTGTATATTGCGACCAGCAAGGAGCACAGGCTCGGGCGGTGGTTGGAGAACGTGGGCGGGCGCAACTCGGTGGTGACGGTGGAGTTTGATATTTAGCATATAGCATGGGAGACTAGAGAATACATGAAAATGGACGAAACTATACGACGGAAGTGGAGACGAGAATGTATAGAGACGAGAGGTGCGGTGCCGGAGAGAGGAAATAGTTGCAGAGGGAAGGAGAGGAAAATGGTAGAGGGGGAGAGGATGGCCATATATCTATTATTGGTGATCTGGGTGAGGAAAGGGACATTTTGGTGCAAATATGCAGAAGAAGATGGACAAGACGTGTAACAGAAAGCGAGGCCCTAAATCATTGTCTATTTATTCCACGCAAGTGCTTTGGAGTTGGGAATTTTGCGCTTCATACACGATTTCAGGGCCCTTAATATGACTATACTTGGGGTTCGAGTAGCAGAGAGGAAAGCACATGTGTTTTGACAACGCAGTCTTGAGAAGTGATACACTGGAAGCAGGTAGGCGAACTGTGGTGGAATGCAGAAGGAGAAGAAAACAAAAACACCGGCCAGACCAGCGAATATGGGAGTTGTTATTGGGGTACGACCTCCATGTCAGGCTCGTAACTACGTGGCTCGACGAACCAAGTTATCACATTTCCGATGTAATACGGACCGTTGTACCTTGATCTGTCTTTATACGGAGGCCCCGCATATATCTGTGATGGGCTAGTTCAACTAGGCTCAACTTAGACCCCTCTTCATCTAATTCATAATCTGGGTTGGGAACTTTATCATATTTGAGATCAATGACTCCAACGATATATACTGCCTGAGACGGTCATATTTTGCAACCAGCGCAAAGTCACGAAACGTCTCTATAATTCCTATTCGGAGACATAAATAATGGAGGTCTGAGCTTGATAGCGGAATACAGCGAGGAAACATTTTCTTTCTTTTAGAGGATAAAAAAACAACGAGTTTCGTAGAAAAGCCCTCGTCCATAGCTCTGACGAACCAATTCAACGACATCTCGCCAATTATCGATGTATCCTGTATCTGTTTGTTGTCCACAAAAGTATCATGAAGTAAGAACCCAAGTATGGCCACTCTGGCCTCCATTGAAGACTGGTATTATTCTAGCGGGACCAGCACTTAGCTGAATTGGTGCTTTTCGAGAATTTCATGGAGACTTCCCGGTCCTGAAATATCAGTAGTAAACTACTTCAATCTTATGGGGACGGGATTTCCACCAATGTAGAGAGGGACAGACCCTTAAGCAAGTCCACTTAGAAGGGTCTGGGCCATGAAGGTGATCAATCAAGAGGGGAGAGTATTGAAAGAGGGGTGATTTCAACAAACACAGCGATGAACCGTGGTGAGAGGTTACGAACTGGATGAAAATAGCAGATAGTGTGGACAGAGACTCGAAGGAAGGGAGAATAGACAGAGTCCACAGATGGTGTAAACCAACAAGAAGAGGCCACCAAGAGTATATAGAAGTAATGGAACCGCAAACACACAGGCAACAAGTGTGGTGGAAAAGAGATACTAAAGAGGGCGAATGAGAACAGAGCAGTGAGATACAAGTCCAAGCGGTCCATACAGAATGAACATGAGAAGAGGAACAATAGAACAAATAACAAGGGCAAATCATGAACATTCAATCCTGAGCATATTGCAGAGGACATGTGGCTAAGGGCATCTCAGAGCATCTAGTCAGAGCATCTAGTTGGAACATCAAGTCAGAGCATCTAGTTGGAACATCTAGCTGGAACATCTAGTCAGAGCATCTAGTTAGAACGTCTAGTTAAGAGCATCTTATCACGAACATCCAATCTAGTGACCGCAATAAGAAAACGACAACAGAAAGCATCTACTAAACCCAAGTAAGAGACACCAAAAGACATCCAAGCAATCCAACACAAAGAATTCCACACAGTGGGCCGTAATGGCCAGCATCAACACACCTCCACAACGCCTCCCGTCTACTCTTCGCATTAATAACATTAGTAATATACACCCCATCCTAAAAGGCCGCCTCATCGTCACCGTCGTCCCCCATGTCGTCATCCCCATCGTCGAAATACTTTTCAGCATTATAGTCGTCGTCCTCCTCCTCCTCAAACTCGTCATCGAAATCCTCCTCCTCGACTTCCTCGTCGTTTTGTTGCGCATTGGGGTCTGCGTCGAGATCCTCCGCCAAACTCTTCAATTTCTCGAGCATTTGCTCGGCACTTTCGCCTTCCGCCTGCACGTCGAACTGGGCGATGCCACCGTCGGCCTTGTATGCGGAAAGTAAGAGTTTCTTTTTCTTGTTGGTGATTCCCATCACCGAGTAGAGCTCCTCCGGAAAGAATTCTAGTTGGTACGGGTACTCGTCGATGGAACGCGTGATCTTCTTGACTTTTTTGTACCGGTCCGAGTACCGCTCAATGGAGTCCGTCGAGGGTTTCACGCTGGTGGGCTCCACCGATCCGGTGAAGAACGGGCCATCGTATAAAAGTTTCGACAACGCGAGGGCCTGTTTCGCAGCAGACTCTTCAGAACTGGAAAGAGGACCATGGATGGGGAGTTCGAGAGTGGGGCCCTCGGTGGTCTGGCCCTGCGAAAGCACGCCGGCGTGCTCTAGCCCAAAGGGCAAAAGCACCCTGTTGGCCGATTTGTTTTTGAAGGACATGGGGCGGTGGAAGGGTGGAAATTAGAGTTGTAGATGAGATGCGGTCGCGGTCACGTGACCGGTCGAGAGTTAGTTGGAGAGAGTTGGTAGGGCTGGTAGGAGAGAGCTAGTAGGAGAGAGTGAGTGGATGGGAGGGACAGGAGTGGAAAGGTGGTGTGGGGACGCGGTTTGTTCTTATTATCTCCAGAATGGAACTGGTGGAAAGGCGTTTTTGGGTTATAATTTGGTGTAGCAGCGGTGGACTAAATGGTACATTAGTATAGCCTGGTTTGATCTATGAGCACATGAGAGTAGGTTGAATAATATCGGTCATGTCCAGAAGCTGACGGATGAGGGGACTATTCCTAAAAATCTGGGCTGAAACCGCAAAGCTTTCCGTGATTCGTGCTGACTATGGCATACTAAGTGAGCTGCGAGGGACAACAAACACCGACGTGACAAGCAGATATGCCGTTATATTGATATTTTTGAAACCGCCGTGTTGCACGAAAAATCGCTAACGTCAGTACGCTGTGGAATGGCTGCCTCCTGGCTGCCCGTTGGCCAATAAGCCGTGGTCACGTGGTCATACACACGTGGTCATAGTATCACGTGGCCCTAGCATCACCTGGCCGCCATACCAGCTACGCCCCAATACCGCTTGCCTCAATTGTTGTTTTCGTAAAGCCCAAAGCAGCCATTACCGAAAACGGAAGCGCTACAGAATTCTTGGAAAAAACAGACGTCCCGAGTTCGCGTCCAGTGCTCGTGAGCATCCGGATCATCCGGCCGCGTTGCAGGCGTGGCGTGTTCTGGCAACGGACCAGGAAAAAAGTCACCAGGTCCGAAACGTCCAGATCCACGATCGGTCACGACGAAAAAAGTGACAACAAAAAAGTCCACAAGAGACGACAACAATGACAAAGAAGTGACAAGAAGTCAAAATAATCGAAGCCCCACCTTATCGTAAAAGACCCCTAGCGCTTATCTGCATCGACCCGCCGTGCACTAATGTAAACCTTAATGGCTGGTGTACGGGTGTTTTCGACCCCTAGCCACGGCACCGCCTTCGTGTGCCCGATTGCGGGGTCCGGGGAACAGACGAGAAGGTTCTTGAACATTGGAGACTCGTGATCTCTGGCGTCTTTGCTTAGAAGATGCGCTTATGGGGCGGTGTGGGCCGAGATCGTGGCCCGCATGGAGCAGTGATGCAGCTGCGCGATTTCCCACTTGCCCGTTCGAGAAAGCGAGATTGCGGTATGGCGAGCCCGGGAAAAGCGGGAAAAAATAAGCAATTCACCCCTGGTTCGTGGGGGTCCGCAAGTCCACGCCCGGGAGCCCCAATTGACGTCCTTTTTTTTTCTTTTGGCCGTGCACAGCGACAAAAAACATCCGTCAGTGGTCGCCGGATCGCCAGACCCGCAAGCGCATAGTCCTCCGGACGAGGCTCAGGTGCGCCTGCCGCAGCAGGATGATACGAGCGGTATGCGCATACAAGCCGCAGCGCGGAGCACGTTCTGGGTTTAAAGTCACCCCACAGCAATGTCTCCAGCACCGGGTATAAAAAGCAGCCGCGGCCGCCAGTGTGATGTCCAGGCTTTTCTTCCCATCACTATCATTCGCATTCCGTTCGAGACTCAGAACTTTCAACAGAATCAGCTACAGAAACATGTCGATCCCAAAAACCCAGAAAGCAGTTGTGTTTGAAACCAACGGCGGTCCTTTGGAATACAAGGACATCCCCGTGCCCCAGCCCAAGGAGAACGAGATCTTGATCAACGTCAAGTACTCCGGTGTGTGCCACACGGATCTCCACGCGTGGAAGGGCGACTGGCCCTTGGACACCAAGTTGCCTCTTGTCGGAGGCCACGAGGGTGCCGGAGAGGTCGTTGCCTTGGGCAAGAACGTCAAGGGCTGGGAGGTCGGCGACCTCGCCGGCATCAAGTGGTTGAACGGCTCGTGCTTGCAGTGTGAGCTCTGCCAGCAGGGCAACGAGCCCAACTGTGCGGACGCAGACTTGTCCGGGTACACGCACGACGGGTCGTTCCAGCAGTACGCCACGGCGGACGCCATCCAGGCCGCGCGCATCCCCAAGGGCACCGACTTGGCCCAGGTGGCCCCCATCTTGTGTGCGGGAATCACCGTGTACAAGGCGTTGAAGACGGCCGAGCTCCAGGCCGGCCAGTGGGTGTGTATCTCCGGTGCTGGAGGCGGCTTGGGCTCGTTGGCCATCCAGTACGCCAAGGCCATGGGCTACCGTGTGGTGGCCATTGACGGCGGCGACGAGAAGAGGGACTTCTGCCAGTCCTTGGGTGCGGAGAAGTTCGTGGACTTCACCAAGACCAAGGACATTGTGAAGGACGTCATTGACGCCACCAACGGCGGCCCCCACGGCGCGATCAACGTGTCTGTGTCGGAGAAGGCCATTGCGCAGTCCGTGGAGTACCTCAGACCCACCGGTGTTGCGGTGTTGGTGGGCTTGCCTGCCGGAGCCAAGGTCACTGCGCCCGTGTTCTCATCCGTGGTGAAGTCCGTGAGCATCAGAGGCTCGTATGTCGGAAACAGAGCGGACTCTGCCGAGGCCATTGACTTCTTTGCCAGAGGCTTGATCAAGTGCCCTATCCACATCGTGGGCTTGTCGGAGTTGCCTAAGATCTACGAGTTGATGGAGGCGGGCAAGATCTTGGGCCGTTACGTGGTGGACACCTCGAAGTAAGGTGGCACAGTACGCGTGGCTGCAGGCCTAATTGATGAAGATACGGTAGGAGTAATAGAGTAATAAAAGTAAGTTGGAATATCTTTGCTGGGTCCTGCCTGGCGCGTTGTATATATTGCAAAGTTGATCCAGTGTACCTTAGCTTTCTTTTTTAGGTTCTAGAATTTTTTTTGGGATATATTTGGAGATCTCGGGGTAATGTAGTATAAATGTAGTATATAAAAGTTGAGAAGTAGGGCGTTGGGCCAATCTCGTCAATGTATCTTTGGTTCCCTTGTTCTTTATCTTCGTTATTACGAATTTCTTAAGAAGTGGGCCAAAACATGATGCATTTTGCGATCTACTATGTTTTTTGAGCTCTTTTATCTCTGTGGCTCGGTTCTAACATATCTCCTTCGTTGAAATTAACACCTCGCGCATTTCCAAGCAGTTTCGTGATGACGTGCATCGGTTAAAGCATGGCAATACACCTTTCTGAGGTTGAAATCTACTTCTTTTGGGGACTAATATCTCCTTGGTTCTTCTTTTTAAAGTTGTAAGAGGTGGACCACCATGGTTTGACTATATGACGGAATTAGGAGCAATGGAGTGGTGCAAGCTAAAGCATATTGGAGTGTGGGTTTATCTCTTGGCTCTAACACCTCTCTTGCGGCCTTTCACTAAGTTTATCAATTTCCACCAGAGTGTTATGACGGAGAAACCACCTCCAGGAACCACCCAGCCAGTCCAGTACGTAACAATTTGTCATAAGGAATCAAAAACTTAACATAAAATCACTTTGTATTTGTAAATAATTGCAGCTTCGTTGCACCATAGTACTTGTTTTGGCTCTCGTGAGCTTCCCCCATATCCACTGTCACGATCACTGTCGGCATCGTCATATTTCGTAGTCCCACAAAACGTTCAAGACTCGATCGCGGCGACTGTCCGATTCTTCAGTCTACGTCCATCACAGTGCCACATTTTGTATCAAAATTAGCTAGTGGTTCGAATTACTATATTATTCTTTTTAGTGATCTGCTTCATTTTGGGGTGATCGGCCAGATGCCTGTACGGGATGTGTCCTCTGTACGAAACAGCCACGATCTTCGCTGACACTGAGGTGGTCTTTTGCAGCCAACGCTAGGGTCGTGACATTCCCTTAAAGAAAACGGAAGGAAATGCTCGAAGGGTTTTCAGCCCAAAACAGCCTTGATCCAATTCATCGATGTATCCCTATTGGTCCCACCACAGAAAATCTTTCGGTCACGTGACCCAGATCACGGCATCATCGTGGCCCAGTTTTGCACTAGTACGCAAATTCACAGGGTTCGGCACCCAGAATCGACAACGCGAGCCACCTCAGGGGACCTTTCGAGCCGGGATCTACGAAATTGATGGCAGTCCCCGGGAAGCCATACAATACAACCGTCTTTCCGTATTCCGTTTTCCCAATAAGTCCGCTTTCAGGGACTGATCGACTGTTTACATTTTATATTTCTTTGCTTACCAATGTATGCAGATTGACGAGTCCGGGGCAGCTTTTTTTATTAGACGCTTGGCCTGGTCTCCCACTACGCTAGTAGCGCAGCTCCATGCTCACCCCGATGGAGACAGAATACACCATTTGTGTCTTTTGGAAAATACCCCATTTCGTTTTCTATTTCCTATTTTTGTCAGCGTATCGGCATCTTAACACTTTCCCCTTTATCCGTTCTGTTCACTGTCCATCGCACCTTCCCAATCGGGCATGGTAATGGTTTCCCGATCCGACCGTATCGTAAACAAACCAGCTGCTCTGGCCGCATGCACATTCACAAAGATCAAAATAGAAAAATCTACCGATCGCGTTGTGCGTTTGTCAATTGACCTAAGCAAGAAAAACCTAAAAAATCGCAGAAATACCCACGTCTGCTTACCCCATCCGGCGCTTCCATCGTCTCAGTACCTGACCGCACAGCCTCGCTTATTGCTTCGGTGCATGATACCATACAGCAGACATACCTAAACATAGAACCCCGCTCGGACCTAATATTTTCAAAGTCCCCACTATAACAACGAAACTTGGACCAACGCCAATATCGACATTTCTCACAACCCCACAGATTCCCAGCACGTACCATGGCTGACTTTCCGGAAACCGCAGACGGCACTTTGGTCGTGATGGTGTGCCGTGCCAAGCACCTCCCCAACCGCCGCAAGTTGGACAAACAGTCTCCCTACGTCCTCCTACGAATCAACGCTGTGGCCAAGAAAACACCCTCCCATTTCAGGGCCGGACAGACGCCCGAATGGACACACGAAATCCGCTTTTCGCTCACGCGAGACCGCAAGCTGGTGATGCGTTTGGACGTCTTGGACGAAACCAAGAACGACCCCACCCCCATCGGAGGCACCGAGATCGACTGTGCTCTGGTGTTCGCCGACCCTGCCAACCTCCAGGATAGCGGAAAGTACATCTTGGACGGCTGGTACGACCTCTCATTCAAGGAGCGATACGCAGGCAAGATCTTTCTCGAAATGACCTTCTACCCCAGCGCACCGCTCGTTCCGCCGAAACTCTCCCAGTCCGCTTCTGCATACAAATACCTTCCAGAGCCGCCAGCAGAGGAGGAAAACGACGACTCCTTCCGCCACCTGGCGCCTGCTGTATCTGCACCAATATCACATGCTAGTAACGATGTGTTTGTGCTGCCGGCGCCCCCAAAGGGCCATTTTTTTCGCTCTTCCAACCCGGAGCCGCACGCACGCGACGATGCCGTGTTTGTGGACAACTCCCGGCCGAAAACGAGCCGGTTCGCCAAGTTGAAGGGCAAGTTTATGGCCAAGGAGCCCATCACCGGGCTCTGGGGTAGCGAAAACAAGACTCTGGTGGCCGATTTTGGTCTAAAGAAAGCCGACTCGGCGCTCCTCCGCACGCCGTCGCCGCTCGACAATCTCGACGAACTTCTGGCGGAAATAGGGCTCTACCAGCCTTCTTCCAGCGGGTATTTACCCGCTCCGATGGCGCCATCTGACGACCTAGCACCCCCTCCGCCACCCCCGCATTCCGCGTTCGGAAGTCTGCCCGAAAAAACGCCAAAAACGCATTCCCATGCGCACGGCTCTCCAAGCAGGTCGCCCGAATACTGGTCTGCGCCGCTGAGCCCGCCGAAGAATCGCCGGAAACCGCCTCCGGACGTGCGGGAAAGCGTCTTGCCCCCGCTTGATTCCACAAATATCCCGTTCTCCGCGGACAACTTCCAGCTAGATACCGCACCCTGCGACTCGCTTCCAACCAAGGTTTTCCACATGGACCAGCCCGTGAAATCGCTCACGGTGATGGATTCTGACCGCGAAAAACACGCCATGAATCCCAACGAAATCGATCCGCGGTACTACGCGCCGACGCCCTCTGAGCACCTATCCAAAAGCACGCATTTGCAGGGTGGAATCCGAAGATTCGAGGAAAGCGGCGGCGCAAACTCGGGCTATTTGGGCGAAGGTGCCTGGAACGTGCCCGGCAACGGCCACGGCAAGTTCCTGCCGTCGGTGTTCCAGCGCATCAATAACGAGAACGAGGGAGAGGAAAACAAGCCTCCGGTTCCCCCCAAAATCCCCACTGGCCTATCGGAAAAAGAGTACTACGTCTTGGACAAGGACAGCTACTTGAAAGATATAAACGGGCGGCGGTTTTAGGAGGTACTGTTCATTTGGGCGGTTCCGAGTGGTAGATGGAAAGACACTCAGATCAAGTGCGCAGCGACTATCCCGAGAACTGCCACGGAGAGCCCCACCTCGCGGGCGCCGTCTGTGCTGGAAGACGCCTTTCCCGATCCGGCGTTCTTTGCCTTTTCCGACGCACCTGGCACCTCGGTCTCCACCACTGGTTTGGGTATGGATGTGCACCCTCTGGTGAGAGTGACGTAGTCGCCAATAACTATCTCGTCCTTCACGAGGCTCGACGTGCGCTTGATCTGGCAACACTTGGCCACATCGGGAAAGGTCCGGTTACCCGCCACGGGCTGTTCGGGGCTGTCTGAAGCACCATCGCTCGTGGAAATAGCCCCACTAACTGTGGACACATGCTTGGGATTATCACGGGCGTTTTCGCCAGCATCGAAAACCTCGCCCCTGAGCTGCGCCAACGCACCGCCAAAAACCACCGACGTGGTGAGCGTCATGGTGGTGGTCGAAGTAGTAGTTTTGGGGTCCGGATTAATCGAAGTGGCTGTCGCAGCCACCGATGCGCACGCGAAGGCATATACGATGTGCAAGTATTGCATCGTGGCAGGCAAGGCGTAAAGAATGGATCTGAAATGTGCCACCGCTCTCGAGATTCGGAGATTCCGGGCTATAAATCACTTTTCCATTTGTTTTGTTTCCCACGTTGGAGCAGACTGGCGCCGTCCATGCAGGACTCGCCGGTAGAGCGGTTTAGTTTTCAGCGAGCGGCATATGGACATGCAGGGCACTTTTTCTGCACCGCCGCAATTCTAACAATGGTGGGGGCGTGGGTGGGTTGCAGCCTGGCCTCCCTATTATGTGTGCTATACTTGCTCGGGCGGCGGTGCGTGTTCTTGTTTGCGGAGCTTTCTTGGTGCGTTCTGGGCAACAATGCTAGTGTGTTTTGAGACATTAGACGCGGTGAGTATTTCCTGGTTTTCCCTTGGAGCGGGAGTGTGTTAGGGGATTCTCTACGTCTACGCCGCAGGACGAAAAGGAAACATGGGCTGTCCCGGATATGCCTGCTGTATGATGGCTTGTTGCACCAAAGCTGCGGGGACTAGATACATGCTTTGCTTCTGGAAATACATAGGGACACGCTCCTCCGGTGTATCTGTATCTACTTTCGAAGCTTTTTGATCTGGCGTCTGGGGAGCGTTAGAGGAATAATTCCGCACACAAGTTGCTCACTCCGACCCGGACTCCCTCTTCAGTTAGTTTCCGTTCCTTTGCCTGATACGCCCTAAACCGTTATACTGTGTGAGATGTGGTACAGTCTTCATTCGGCGAGAGTTAAGTTCTTATTTGTCACTTTAATGTTTACCTATATGAGCTCACCGAACGTGACCCGCGTATCCTCCTGGACGGCGACAATCTACTATGTTACATACAATAGAAGGCTCAGTAGAATACTGGCAATCTTATAAGATCCCTCTCTCTAGTACCACGAAGCTCGACGAGACGTTTACATCGACCACAGCTTATGCCATATGCACGGCCTGCATATCACTATACAAGTCCTGCAATTTGGATTCACTATGCTACACCACAACCGGCGAACACAAGTGGCGGCAATTATTTTGTAAACACAGGCAGCTTTGCGTGTTCAATAGCACTCCGGAGCTAACATCGAAAGCGGTGCCGCCAAATCAGTGCCGCCAATCGTGCTACGCTAGTTTTGTGGTATTATGTCTGTGTCATCCACAGCCGGTACTTTCAGCTCAGAAGACCATCACCCTCCAGCAAACGGGCTAAACTTTCCAAACGTAATGTTCTGAAAACCGGAAATGGGTGTTTGATCGCCAGGATACCGTGAATGTTCATTCCTGCATATAGTCGAACGATCGACCCTGCTACTTGGGAGACCCCGATTCCACAAAAAGAACCTTCGCCACCTCCTTTAATCAAGTGGAAAAGCACTCCACATTGACAAATTGTAAGCCCATCTTTCCCTTGTTGGAGTCTGCCACCGCTTGAGGTCGCACGATATTTGTCCGCGCACGACCGAAAATTTTCGATTTTTCACTCAAGTCGCAACACTCCACCTACACCTCGAACTTGTAGGCAAAATGTTCAGGAATGCCACACGAAATATCTCGATCAAGAGCTTGCCCCACGAAACACAGCCGACAAACAAGTACAATGCCGTGCGGTCCAAGTTCAACATAAAACCCGTGCCCACACAGGGCCTCATATACAACCCGCCAGCCGCCATGCCTACGGTGAAAGAAACACCAAGGGCCTTCTTGCCGCCCAACGATCCCCGGTTGACGATTTTGGCAGAAAAATTCAAGACATACACGCCAGAAGAGCTCAGCGAAATGCCAATCATATACGCCACGAAGAAGGACAACAGCTTGACGCCAGAAATCGTGCAAGAAATCATAGCATTAAGGAACGAGGACCCGGAGAAGTGGACCATTTCCAAGTTGGCGGCCAAGTTCAGTGTAGAGCCCAAGAAGGTCAACGTGATCACGGGTGTGAGTAAGGAGAGACAGCTGAAAGTGCTTGCACAGCTCGCAGAACAACAACAGAGATGGTCGGAGAAGACACGGCTTGCGAGAGAGGACAGACGCAAGAGAAAGCAGATGTGGTTGAGGAACGAATTCTAGCCTGTATATATTAGTTTTTGCATCTGTCGTATTGGGAATATACGTGCACCCGGAACAAGCAGCGGTATGGTGGCCCCTACGGCCCCTGCTGTTTTTGCTTCTGTAGTTCCCTCTCGAGTTCTTCCGCCGTCGATGCTTCGAGCTCCGCGAGCTTCACCTGGATGTTGAGCTTGAAGCGAACGACCTCCTGTAGCTGCGCGACAACGGTCTCATGCAACTGCTCCCGTTGCTGCTGGTAGCTATATCTCGACTCCAGAAATTGGATCTTTAGCTCTTGGTTTCGCGTCTCGAGATCAATGACACTCTTGTTCACGTGGATGCGCATGGCCTGCAAATCCCGCTCTAGTTTCTCGCTTCGCGCAGTCCGAAGCGCAACGTCACTCGCGGTGTTCTCATGGATCTCGTTTTGGGTATCCTTCAACCTCGTCACCACCGCCTCCACGGTTTCGATTTCTTCCTGTTGATCGAATATTTTCTCCGAGATCTGCTCCACTAGCTCTATGATTCTAATTGACTCCCCTTGGATTCGTAGCAACTCCTGCTTAAGTTGTGACCTTACTTCCAAGAGCTTTATCTTTTCGTTCCTCACGATTTTGTTGAGTACCCCATCGGGCTCGACAGCTGCGGCCCCTTCTCCCGTCAAGCCCGAGTTTATAATAAGCTCGTATACATCACCTTGCGTTGACGGTATCCTAGAGGTCATCGAGTTGTACTGGTTGACAAAACTTTGTAGGCTCTGAAGGCTCTGATAAGTGTCGCTTTCCTTCTGTGCCAAGATGTCTTTGAGGTCCTCAATTCTGTTGGACATTGTGTCGATGAACTTGGAAATTTTATCTCTTTCCGAGTTCAACTTGTCAATTTCACTGATAGAAAAGCCCTTTGCAGTTATTGACTCCTCTAAACCCTTTCTAGTCGCTTCCAAATCTTGAGCACGCTGAGCTGCTTCCGCAATATCGCTCTCTACCTGGCCCAAGAGAGTTTTCCACTGACTTTGCCTTTCTTTTACTTTGTGAATGTACTCTGAAAACTGTTTGAGATCATTTTCTAAGGCTCTGGACTTCTCCTTGGCCTCCTCGACCTCGCCATATTGGTCCTTTATTTTGTCAAACCTTTCAGAGAGCTCTTGCTGGATTTTCTTCTTTTCGGAAGCCTGATCAGAAACGTCGGACATGGCAATGTCGTACTCTCTCTTCATCTCGTTATAGTATTCAGTATAATCCTCTTTCTGCTCAATGAACGCGGCATAAGACGAAAGAATGTACTTGATGAATATGTTGTCGAATTTGTCATCGGGCGCAATCAAGGATTGGTCGTCTAGGCACGCCAGGGATAGGTTCAACTTCACGAGCCAATAGAGCATGCCTAGAAACGCGGGCCAGTTCTGCCCGCCCACGGCACTTATGGACGAGCGGTTGATGCCATCTAGAAAGGGATACTCCAAGATTTTTAGTAGTAGAAACACCTCGGACTCAACTGAGCGGGTGAACTTGTGGTTCGGGTCGATCTTGAGGTACAAGAACTGGAAGAGAAGCACGAAGTCTTTCTGCGTGGGCTGGCGCAATGTTTTCGGCGTGATTGGGTGGCTAGTTTCGAGCTCAAACTGGTTGCCAATGCAGAAATCGTAGATTTCCTTCTGGAGGAGTGCCTGGTAGTTCTTATCTCGAAGAGGACGCGGGTCTGCTTTCCTCTGTGGGCCCGAAACGGTGCCCAGCTGACCATATGAGGAGGCGTACGCCTGCAGAGCGTACGATGTCGATAGCCCTGGCTGTGCCGCTTCCACGCTGGAACTCAAGGAGGCAAGGTGGGCCACCGTGAGCCCTCCGCTGCCGTATACACTCAGTCTTTTGTTCAGAGCGGGTGTCAGCAAAAGCGTCAGCCGGCGTTTGGACAGCTCGGTATTTCCGGGCACCCGCAGGGCCAACACGGAGCGGCTGGCTCCGCCTAGCGAGAGCCGCTTGGCTTTTCTGAGAAGCTGTGCTGCCAGCTGCGTGCTCGGGTCCTCGGACATATTTCTAGCTTCCGAATGAGGCTGCGATGTTTGTTTGTATGAGCGAGTAGATCTGATGATACGCGCGAGCGCGCATCGGGATGTACGGGTGCAGTGTGGTGGGGAAGCAGTCAGCGGTTATCAGCAGATATTGGGAGGTTTTGTGAAGGTTCAGGGAACGACTTTGATTTCTTCGTGTTCCTATACTTCTTTTGACACTGACTGAAGGGGATGGGGGTGCTGTGCACCTGTTTATTCTCGAAATAGTGTCTCAATTGCCTGGTAACCGCGAGACAGTAATCTGGGTTCTCCTTTCAAGCTTGACTACCGACGTATTCAACCCGTCGGGTCCTGTCAGTATTGGCTTATTCCAGTCTGTGTGAATTTTATCAACATTTTTGTTCGCGGAAGAAGGTTCTGACTCCAAGCAAATGCTCACAAGTATCCGCGCCCGTGAGCATGCGAACGGTTGCAAACTAGCCTAGATATCCACCAGATCTGAATGAATACTTCTCATGACTTATTCCTGTTCTATTTTCTGGGTCGAGCCGGTCACCCACACGATCGCTGTGTCGGGGTCGGCGTTCTGCTTTGCTCGACTTCTTGCCATAGAAAGGTATCAGATAGTATTGCGTTGTCCAGCAAAAGCGCGTGTTCGCCGGAGAGACTTCACAATATGAAGCTCAGCCAAGATTGGAGCGCACTCCCCGGAAATAAGCAATATTGTGCCCAAAATGGGTGTGTCTCAAAACAGCCCCCAGGGCCAGGAGATACGTTATTTATCTTCATTCAAGAAAACGGTAACGGGTGGAGTCCGGTCCACCAGCTGGCCATGTCTGACAGGCTATACTATAACAGTTAAAAAGCCTATGGCTGCACGCCTGCAGGAGGGGATCTTCCGTGAACAGTGTCGTACTCAAGTGTGTCCAAAGTCTTCCTCAAGCAGTTGAATACCAAGATTTGATATCTCTACCCTTGGAGTGATACTTCTGTTCCAGAGGGCGACGCACGACAGCAGATCACCAATTCTGAAACAGGGTACTCATTCTCTAAGCACTATTTCCAAACCCAATGATTTCCCACAATAGTATGCGAAATGCGCCTGTCTTAGCCCTGTTTCACATTATTGGGTACACCCGCACTTGCCCCACTCGAGGCAATATACTTGCGAGCCCCATTCCCGTATCAAACATGGGCCGACCTAATTCAGCCGCAGTATCCCGTTATGTTGACTTTTGCCCGAAGCATCTCCCCTTTTACAAACTAAAGATTTCAACTAATTATTTGCATTCCTTGTTGCTGCTGTTTACCATACAATTTACAATCTCGGCCTCTGCGCGGCGTGGGGGTAAATAAACAACGTCATTGCACAATAGGCGCAGGGCGACCCTGATATCGCACCAGCCAGCAATTCATCAAGAAAGGCAAATAAACAAGCAAATAAGAAAACATCTGATTCTTTTCGAGCTCCGGCAGTATCTCCAGAGTTCGCTACTCGTTCGCTCCGTCCGGGCGGCGGAGCACCAGCTAATAGAGCAAGGTCACGTGACCTGGTCGCTGGTCTCGCCAAACAATGTGGCCCAGCCCCACTTTCCCAGTGGCAACTCGTGCTCCACCGTTCATATTGTAGTCTGCGATTTCTGGCTTGTATCGGCTGGTGCTTATATATTAAAGAAAATAACAATAAATAAACAACAAAAGGAACGACATAGAATAAAAAAAGGTCATAAACTCGCGCTGGGTGTTTCTGCGTGCTTTGCTATACCCTCACTGTTTACGCTTCCACGCAACGAGAAAAAAGGCCACGGTCAAACGATTAACGCTAGCTTTTCCCCCCTCTTCTTCACCCACATTTCCACCCACGGGCCAGCATTTGGCTTGAACATTCTAACATCTGTGACGTAATTCTTCCGCCGTCACAGCTGGCACACTAGGGACATTTATTAATAGCGGTGCTGTCTCACTAATCCATACATTGGCTACACCCACTGCCACACCCATCAACCTCCACCAGTCTCTAAGAAACGCTATTTTTAGACGGCATACGATTCACTCTACATACGAGCGATTCCTTTGAGCGATTCTCGACACACTTTCCACGCCGCTGTCTGTTTAACCCGGATTACCCGCCGGGCCTCAGAGCATAACACTCCAAGCCATAACACCAAGTGTGGTTTGTACCTGGATCCCCGCCGGCTCTTGCACGCCCCTTAATCCACAAAGCCGGTCCGCAAACAGGGTCTACCCGCTGTAACACGCTTTTCGCCACAATATCACTCCTTCCTGCCTGTACCAGGTTGTCCCCATGAGCACAACCAAACAGACGCCCACGTCGTCGCCAAAACTGAAAACGGTGCGGGTGGCCGCGCCGTCCACGCCCCCGGCGGCCAGGAACAGAAAACGCCTCCTGGCTGGACTTTCGACCCCGGACGCGTTGCATGACATACCGTTCAGTCCCGGCTTGAAACGCAACAATTCCGGCCTGGCCCGCTCGCCCGAGCGCCGCCTGAACGACGCCTTATCGCCTTATTCGGCGCACAATTTGCTTAAGACGCCCGGAAACCCGGACGACGACTCCGACGAGCGCGACACGCCGCGCAGAACAAAACTCATGAAAACACCGCAGTACTTCAGCCCTGGCAAGCGGCTTTTCTCCGAGGACTCGAGCCCCAGTAAGAAGGAGTTGGGCGAGATCAGCTCGCAGCTCAAAAGCCGGCTCAGCCTGGCGTTCGGCTCGCTACAACAGAAGGAAAAGGCCGGGGCCGGAATTTCCCCGGTCAAGTTGGACTTCACCGGGCCGTACGTCTCGAGCAAGGACTCTCCCACGAGAATGTCTCGCACGGCGTCACAGGGCGAGCGGCCCGCGTCGGCGGCGTTGAACCGCACAAACATCAATTTGCAGACTTTGCAAGCGTCGCCCAGGATCGAGCAGGGACCACAGTTTGTGCGTCATTCGCCGGCACCCGTCAGTGAACAGAGCCAGCACCAGCAGCAGGTGTCAATGCCGTCGCCGGACGAGGAGTCCAGTGCGCACAACGCGCTCATTGTGGCTCTTTCTAGGGCGAAAGAACGAAGGAGAAGCCAGCACGGCGACCACAGACGGCCGTCGTTCGGCCAGGGCCTCAGCGACCTGTTCCACCTGCACCACCGGCCGCAGCTGATCGGGTCGTTGCCGCTCAAACTCCCGCCCATCAACGTGAGATCGCCGCCCAAGTCGGACGGCAACTCCGAGCAGGAGGCGGTCTACTCGCTCATGTCGCTCGCGTCGCCGCAGTCCAACAAGCACGACTTCAGCAGCTTGCAGGCCGCGGCGCTGATCCTGGCGTCCCGCGTGGACAGCTCGAAGGAGCTGTCGCGAGCGTCGTCCGTGGCCATGCCTGTGCTACCGCCCGTGTCGGGGTTGATACGCAAAGTGGACGACGACGAGACGGACGTGGAGGAGGCCACTGCCTCGGAGGACGACGACACGTCTTGAGGATCTGCTGAGTATCGGACCTTTGGGGCCAGTTTAGCGGGCATAGACTGGCCCATACATAGACAATGTAATAATAATGAGAAGGTGGTATGTTGTAGGAGGGTAGGAAGTGTGGATAGTGTAGAAGTATAGGAGTACAGGAACGGGTGCTCAGATGTGCTTTCATAGGTGAATAATTCTCGTGAGGAGTTGGAGGTGCTTTACTCGTTTATGAGCTCGAACTAGGTATAAGTGTATAAACTTAGTGGTACCTAGTAAGCAACCGTTATAATTGGGAACGGTATTCTTCTTTTTTTTTGCTTTAACTAAAAACCGAACTTTTATGGAATTTTTGAAAGTGACTGATTTTCGCAAGGACTTGGATGTAATCGGAAATACCTCACTATTTTGCAAATTTATTTACGTCACCAAAATTCACACTAATCACTTCTGAACCAATTGCCAACTCAGAAGATAAGAAAACATATAGGAGAACCATAGCAGAGAAATAGAACAACAATACCCTGGTTTTCCATTGCCCTACTCTATACTTACAGTAGGAAACACCAATTCTGGGGCACGTGACGCACAAGGTGAATCACGGAAACCACGGAGTGCGTTATTTACTTAAGTTTCCTCGTTTCTGCTTCGTATAAACCGTCCCTGTGCAATGGAAAACTAGCCTTTGCTCGGCTCCGGGAAACCACCTGATCACCAATTATCGCGTAATCGTAGCGTGCTATTGACGCATGTACACCTGTATAAAACAACGAAATCAGCCAATGGGTGTCACAGAAAAGGTCAGGCGAAAAAAGGGAAGTTTGTGAGTAGCTGAAAAAGGAGCTAGGAGCAAACATACTTTGATCGGACCTTCTGATGAACCGTCCACATCAGACCCGCACGGTCTTAGTCAGCATCGATTAACCTAAAGAAGCAAACGGAAGCGCCGGCGATTATGTCCTGCATACAGCACCGGTTCCGCAGTTTTCTGGGGGCTGGTGACAGAGGGTTAGTCAAGCAGAAGAGCACGAAAAAAGAAATGCGAAGCATATAAAGATTCGATTCCCCGTATTCTCCATACTCGAGCAAATCGACATACTGGCACTTTCTTCATCCTAATCTCCGGAAACTTGCCACAAAACCGGTTTGCCCTCTCAGAACGCACCCGAAACGTCTCTGAGCTCCATCTTTAGTAATCATCTGGTCACTTGACCCAGCAAAAGCTCCAAATAAAAACCAAAACCAAATAAAAACCAAAACCAAAACCGAAACCAAAACCAAAACCAATCCAAACCATGTCTGTGCTCCTCCTTCTCCACCCCACGGTGGTCACCGATGAGCACTTGGTGAACACGTCCAAACAGGAGATCTGTGCCAAGTTCCCAGATGCCTCCATCACCCAGCACATCATTGACCGGGTTGCAAACAACATCGTGGCCCTAGTGCCGGACAGCTTCGACCAGATAACGTACGTCAACCCCAACGAAAACCACTTGGGAATTCCCGCGCCAGTGATGGAAAAGCTCTTCGCAGCCTTGAAGCAAAACGGAGAATTGGTGGGGGATTTGCCCACCAACCAGGACTTGGACGTGTTGATGAGTGGCTTCATTATTGACCAGCCCGGCCGGTGGCAAAAGCCCGCGCCCGTGGCGACCACGGTCTTGCTCAAGAAAAAAAACACAGATGCACCCAGAAAGATGCCTTTCTTCAAAAGAGCACCTGTCAAGTCTCCCTCGCCAGCACCTTTGACGGATTCGTCCGAGAAGGATTTTGGCACGGACGCCGAAGAGGATTCGCTGATGAAGCGCAAGTTGGAGGATACCAAATTGGCGTACTTTAGTGACGAATCCAGTGATGCCGAGGACAGTGATTTCATCAACGAAGAGGACCTAATTGCGGATGCCGAGCGCTTGAACAACTACAACATCGTGGTGCCCAAGAAGTGCGAGTTGCCCACCGGCAAAAAGCGGAGAAAGGCCTGCAAGGACTGCACGTGTGGCCTCAAGGAACTAGAGGAAAACGACCAGGCCAACACGCGAAGCCTCCAGGACACGATTTTGGGGACCATGGCGCAGCTGGCGACGTTGGAGGCGATCAAAATCGAAGAGCGCTTGAAGAATTCGCTGGTCAAGTTCACCGAGGAAGAGTTGGCCGAAATCGATTTTACTGTTGAGGGCAAAACTGGAGGATGTGGTTCCTGTTCTTTGGGTGACGCTTTTCGCTGTGACGGGTGCCCCTACTTGGGTCTCCCACCGTTCAAGCCCGGAGAGGCGGTGACGCTTGTGGGGTTGGGCGAGGACATTTAGGTAGAGGTAATATTTATTGGGTAATGGCACATAGTGAAAGAGGAAGAATGTAGGGATGTTTGGGGTGTTTGGTTTAGGATTTGCCATGAACGGCAGTCTCGTCGTTACTGTTGAAATAACCAAACTACTTTTCAGAGGCATTCGACAGATATTCTCGAGGACTAGACCATTGAGAGACAGCAAGTGAGAGACTAAAGCCACGCCAAAGGAGAGTTTGTTGGCCAAGCATGTTTGAAGACAATCCAGTTATTACTGTCTTGAGTGTGCCGGAGGGAACTGGACAGTGACAAACAACGAGGTATAGCATCTTTTTGTCGTTCGATGGAAGATCGGGATATTTACCGGAAGCCGTACAATTGCAGGTTTCTCTATGCCATTGCTGACTATCATGAAAGATCTCTCGAAACGCACTGCGGACTGTCAGATTGAGGGCTAGAATCAGTGAATGCTACATAGAGAAAGGAACCATTTGGGGTCGAACGGATTTTCCCGAGTCCCCTTTCCGTACTTAAGATAGCTTCGTACGAGAGACCATCGAGAACTGCCAGTACTATGCACCATCAGAACCATCAGGATATCAGACGTATGCGAATACGCACAGAACATACGCCATAAGACATAACAGTCAGTGGTAGTCTTTACCTCAGTGAAAAGGGAAAGGACAGTGCGTTGGGCTGTCCTGGTTGTCGCTCTTGGAAAACTCACGAGTCTGCTATGGGTCCCTGATGCTCCAGATTAGAGCTTGTTAGTCGAGGAATATAGGAAAACCCACCGTGGTTAGAATCGTTTAGGCGACTCGTTTAATCCGTAAACTGGGCTAGAGGTAACTGACTGGTTGTGCCAGATTACTTCCCTAGTACCAGACGGTCCAGGGTACCCACTACTTGGCCACGCAATAGTACCAATAATAAAGTGATCACAAGTTGAAGTTGAAGAGGTTTTCAGAAGAGTTTCGAATAACCATCCAAATAAGTTTCGTATGGAACTATGTAGATGCTTGTCGTTGCCCCATCCACTGGATCATCCCATTGAGATGTGAAGTTTTTTGGCAAACTTCGAGATCGTGTTCTACGCAATGATCCAAGTAAGGCAGCTCGCCATCCATGCCAATGAGAGTTTTGAGTAAGGTGTATTTTAAGCAATCATTAGAAGCCACGGGTGATGAGAAGGCTATACTGACAGCCCGTCACTTACAGACACAACTTGACTTCAGCTGCAAATTCAGCCAGACACCCAAGGCTCAAAGACTACTAAACTTGGACTCAAATAATCCAAAAATTGAGTTCCAACTGGCTCAGGTATCAAACCAGAAGATTCAACAACGATCGCGGTCATACCAAAAGATGACAAATCTGATCAGTGAGCAACAAGGCTCAGGCAAAATGATTGTCGATGTCCGTCGCTGACTAAGCAGCAAAGTTTTGGGCTCTTTCCACAACTTGCGTCCCCAATCTTTATGATCTCGATTCTCGGAAGTGCCACCTGTGATTTCAGAGTAGACTGCAAAATGTAAGAATCAGACTGGCCGCAAGAATAGGTGACAAGAAGGCCTCGTTTCCATAGTAGAAGTAGTTTAAAAATTGGGAACACCAGAACAATAACCAAGAGCGAGCATTCAACTAATCTAGCAGTATCTGATTCAGCATAGGTATTGTGGAAGAGTGTATTGGGAGAGGATGGACACACCAATCTGTTTAATTCATTTTACAGATCCCATGAAAGAGATGTCTCGACCTACATCCCCATCTTGAAAACTTTCAAAGAAAATCCACGAATCTACTGGAGACAGTAGATGTTCTTCAACCTGACTTAAAAGTATGCGTGGCTGGCTAATCCACGGACAATCAGGACCCGCTAAATCTTGAAATTACAGCTCTGGTGACTAGTTTAGTTGATGCTTACACTGTAGAAATCAGTGAAGAAGATGCATGCGAAAACCATAACGCTATTTTGGATACCGGCCAGCAACGATCTGCGATTAGAAGAAGAAACCAGGTGTGCCTCGTTGTATCGGCAGACCCAGAGATGGTTTAATTCTGTTTGATTCGAACTAGCCTCTAGAATCGATTATCATAAGGCCGCCAATAGGGCCACCGTCTCTAATCGTCATTTTCATCAGGTTGATGGAGTCTACTGCGCCAACGAAGCTGGGCCATACCAAAACTAGCTTTTGTCCGATCGTACGTGTAGCCTACAGCAGATAGCTACACTTATTAGCACCTCAACATGAGCAATACCTCAAGCAAACACCAACCCAGCGAGCGATAGTCGTCACTAAGGCTCAAGCTAAAACATGGCAAGAAAAAATAGTAAATTGGACCATCAAAACGCACTTCGCGTAATCCTAGCTTAGTTTTATTTTCACTACTTGCATGTGACTGGTAACTTAGGCTTAGTAGAGTAGAAAAGGCGAGGAATATAGTATACATGAGGAATATAGTATACATGAGGAATATAGTATACATGAGGAATATAGTATACATGAGGAATATAGTATACATGAGGAATATAGTATACATGAGGAATATAGTATACATGAGGAATATAGTAAAGACGAGGAATATAGTAAAGATGAGGAAACGTAGCAAAGTTGAGATTATCGTAAAGACGAGGAATATAGTATTGCATGAGAAATATAGCAAATATGAAGTATACAAGGATGGAAAATGGACGAGGAAAACCAAGGATGTATGGGTCATGGTCTTGTAGGATGCAACAACGAAGAGGCACGCCACTAGTCAACTTTCATTCCACCAAGACAGTGGTAAGGTATCACCAAGCACCCCGAAAAACCCAAACACTCCCAAAACACGGAAAGACTTGTATTGGATACTGGCCTCACAGAAGCCACGTACAAAAATAACATACACTAGTTAAGGAAATGAAAAAAACATCCCTCAAACCCCACGCATCTCTCAGTACAGCTGCAACAGAGTGGGCACAGTGAACGCGTCGTGCCCGTTGTAGATGTTGTTCCCCATCGGCGCGGGCAACCCGTTGTATTTCTGCCCCTGGCCCGACTGCTCCTGGTACTGATAGGTCGCAGTTTCGTGGTACTTGTCCGCATACACCTGGAACTGCGAGCCGATCATGGCTTGCGACGAGTGGGTCAGGGCATTCTGCACTGCATACGCCTGGTTCTGGTTCTGGTTCTGGCTCTGGTTCTGGCTCTGAATCTGGTTTTGCGGCCGCTGCTGGACCTGGAGCTGGTAGTGCTGCTGCTGGGTCTGCAGAGGCAGGGGCTGCTGGCCGCTGTGCCCCAAGGTGGGCATGGCGTCGCCAAACGCAAACTGGTTCTGGTGGTAGCTGCCGTAGTGCATGTACTTCTGCGTCTGGTACGACTCCTGCTGCATCTGTTGCCGGTGCTGGTGCTGCATCTGGAGGTGGGATTGCGGAACCAGTTGCATCACAGGCAGTTTCAGCGCACCCGAGTCCTGCGCAATTTGCGGGTATTCCTGGAACATGGTGAAGTTGTGCTGGGGCGTGGGCTGCCTCTCCACGCGCTTGACTTGGCAGATCGCACACTGGCTACTTTTCTTGTGACGCCTGGGCTTGTAGCGGTAGTTGGGGTACTTCTTCGCGTGGTTCTTCTTTTCCTCGTCCGCCAAGTTGTTCCAGTGGTCCCGCTCCTCCACGGACAACGCCCGCCAGCGGCGGGCCAACTCGCGCGAGACCTCGGGGTTGGTTTTGGACTTGGTGGATTCTTTTAGCACGCTCTGGTGGTGCTTCTGGCGGAACAAGATGAACGCGTTTCGCGGCCGGGGGATGTGGTTTTCGAGCCGCTTGCACGTGCACCGGTCGCTGTTCTTGGCCAGCTTGACCACCTTCTTGGCCGGTGCTTTTGGCGGAATGGGTGCAAAAAGATTGTGGCCCCCGGAGTACGAGCTCTGCGGCGACATTGTCGCTGGAAGGTAGTTTGTGGTCGCCTGCGCGGAAGCGCTGGTATTGGTGGAGAAGCCGAGGAATCCAGTGTCCGTCTCCCGCCTGCTCTGTGTCTGGTAGTAGACCGGGTACGGGTTGTTGAAGTAGTTGACCACCTGCGCGCTCTCCTCCGCCTTTATTTGCGGCAGCAGGCCACTGGGCATGACCAGGAATATCGAGGGTAGTTGGTTGTTCAGCACGCTTTGCTGCACGGAGTTGGGTAAGTATCGAGCGGCCTGTTTGGTGCTCTTGGAGTATTCTTCAATCAAGGAATCCGGGGGACAATACGCAGTAGACATTTGCGTGTGGTGCCCGAGCCAGAGTCACTGGAAACTGATGACTATAGTGGGCTGATGGCTATAGTAGGGCTGATGACGGGCAATGGCTTGCTAGACCGAGCGAGTGATACAAAAATAGAACGCAAGAGCGAAACGAAGACAGATAATGGTGGTGGGGTGCGACAATATGAGATCTCCCGAGCAAACAGAGGTGATTCGTAGAAGGTATAAAAAAAACAAACGAGCTACAAGCAGAGAATATGCAGCTATATAAGACCGGTCCTGCCAGCTCGCTGAAATACATGAACGTCTTTTTGCGTACACAAACATATACGCCATGCATGATTGTGCAGGGAAACGTATTCCAGATGCACTGGCACGCTACGCAGGCGTGCGACCAGCCTCTCCGCCACGCTTGTTTGGGTGTTCTCAGCGCCGATACAATATTGGCATCCTGCCAGAATTATTGTATTATTAAGAAGTGTTCGCTACGTTGGTGTCGGTTTAGCGTGTCTAAGCGAAAGGACCAGAGGCCCCCGGCTGTGGAGCATTAAATGTGGTTGGGAGCTTTGGCGGGCGCTCCAGGGAAGGTGCAGCAAGAATATGTATGAGCCAAAGAACGTGAATCGGTCCAGTTTCAGTAACTCGAAGATTTTCCACAGGCCAAGAAAAGTGGCGGTCGCCTGAGACACTGCCAGCGCCAGCCTAGTCATGCACAGCTATTCCGAATCAATACTCTGTGGACACGCAGCGGGCATTCCCGGGACACCGGTCGCTTTCATTACTGCTAATGGCATTTTTAAATCAAGATTCGTCCTGGCGTGGTGCTCGTCTTCCCACGTTGTAGCGTCTGGCCGATACCCCGGTCTATTTTAGACAGGCAGGCCACATGCGGCACGCGATTTTCATCGTAAGTTGGAGGACGCATGCTGCGCGAATCCTTAATGCGCGCCTTGCTATCACGCAGCATGCAGCTATTTTTTGGACTCTTGTTTCAGTGGTGGGGCTGGTTTCACCTGGCTGGCGCTGGTTCTCCTGTCACAAGGGCATTCTACAGAAAATCCCAAGCAATGGCCGCAAAGTCGGAATGTCTTGCCACTTAGCCGCCAAGCATCTTGCACGCACCTTGCAATTCTTCGCCGGGGCTGCTCGAGCAGAAACCCATATGCAGCAGCTTGCACACGGATGGTCGGCCTAGAAGCGAATCGTTCGAAAGCGCAAATGTATTGTTTGCACTCAAATACTGATTCGCCAAATTCGTCGATTTGTTCCCGCCACCCCACTGGCGCTGCTACTGGTCAGCACATGCAAAATATAACCTCAAGGCTATGCTGCGGCACGGTGCATTTCACCCCGGTACAATGTAGACCTGGTTCTGGGTAGCCACCCATGAAATTGCCTGGATGCAGAAGGGAGCGCATTACCTACTCAAAATTAGCCTGGTGGCGTCTACGCGAAGTGCCATTTCCCTGTACGCTGCAGGTGCATGCCGGCCCCGAAGGCCACTTTTAACCGCTGGGTCTTCTGCCCCTCACGGACTATTGTGGGGCTGATAATGCAAACGAGGGTGCGATAGTGTAGATGAGGTTCCGGCGCTGCGGTGTGCTTTGGCTCACTCCGTTTCCAAAACGTACTGCTATGGCCAATAAGGCACCACTTTGGCGCCTGCCTGTAAGCCCGGGCTCGAGGTGGGAGTTTCACTGTGAGCACATTTAATTCCTCATGGGCGTGCCTATAGAGCCACCCTGCGTATTTGAGTCCGCCACTGTCTTGGCAAAGCCTCCTAGTTGCGTCGGTGGACTATCAAATGCGCTGGTGCACCGTCGGGCTGACCAAAACAATCAAATGCATGACGCGGCGGGAAAACACCTGCCACGGTTCCTCTCGAGTGGGAACCAGAGCTACTAGTGTGCCGACGATGTGCCTTTTTGCAAAGAGATTTGACCGGTGGACAATGGAATGGGGTGAAATCTCTAGGCTGTTGCAGGCGTTTAATTGAGATCTACGATACCGAGCAGGGGCCGTCACGTTGCAGTCGGCCCAAACAAGCAATTCTAATTCCTTGCGTCGTGAGGTGCTTGCCAGTTTCAACTGGAAATCTAGCGTCCACAAGCCAACGCGTTGCGTTTTCGAAAACTTCGTCTTGTTGGGAACAGAGCAAAAAGCGACTAAATTCTTGGAGATATTGTTCCAGTCCTGTCACTTCTGGAACCACTAATTGAAATCACCTCGAGATTTGAGCAAGTACCTCAGCCCACGGGAAATATACATGCACTAATTGAATGGATCTGGTGTGCGCAGGTAGACGCACTCTGTACATGCCTAGTTTGTGGAGAAATAATTCCATGCGCCGAGAGTCGCCTGCGGCGTTTTTGCACATTTCGTATGCAGTACAGCATATCTGGTATAGGGAAGTTGTGCTTCTTCCTGCGGCGTTATTGTTGGGTATTTTGATGCTTCAAGGTTCGAGTGGGAAGCGCAAACTGTTGTGAGACCAATCTATGGTTCCGGAAAGATGTTAATAGTAAGAGTCGAATGATGGCACATTATCTGAAAGATTCTGCGCTCTTCGGGCATCTACGGGATCGGAAATGAAACAGTCCTTTCCCCTTAATAGATCGTCATTGAGTCTGAAGTAGAGTAACAATGGATGTGAACCATAGCAAATAATAGCGGGACAGTAAAGGTACGTTATGATGACACTTTCGGTGCATTTCTAGATGCAAATCTAATTTTTAGACTCTCAAAAATAGAGCCTCCCTTTGAAGAGTTAGCTTTTTCAGGGGGTTTTGAGCTATGGAACCATAAGGGTATCTCAGAACTGCGGTGGGGATTCATAGACTGATCTTGCCTCGAAGCCCTTCCCATTCAAAGAGCCCAGGAGATATCACAAATGATATTCACTCAATACAGAAGACGAGAGACTACGAGAAAGAACAATACTTCGGTGGTTTAATAAACTTTATAGTAACTATATGGCACATCAATCTATTGTACAGCAACCGCAGAGAATAGTGACATGAATGCTGAGAGTTGTCAGAAGTGAGACCCACTAGTATTAAGTTCAGAGATGTGGCTCGAGCTTGCAACTCGATATCAGCACACATGAATCTTTCAGATCCTATTCAGAATTAAAAGCTCTAGGTTTGTGGGAGGCTTAAAAATAGATCGATATTGCTCGTTGGCATGTCACACAATCATGCAAGAAAGTTCTAATTCGATTGCGACTTCTTTCGAATGCTAGGTACCCCCTATATGATAATATACCCTCTTAGTAATTGGCATTTGCTCTCTATCAGCGTGAGAGAGCATCAGAGGTGATGAGATGTGAGTTTAGCTCATAGGAAGAACGAGTGATAGGAAGGGTAGAACAAGATATGCGCATACTTCTTTCCTCTTCGGCACTATCAGGTCTACGTGTGTAATTTTCTGACTGACCCATTACTGGAATCATAATTATGGGAGAAGTTGTCTATTGGGCACTTGCAAGATTTTGACCAAGGTCTCACTGGGTAGGAGTAGTCTGTTGTATCGCGTATGGATCTGCCACATCTGCTGTAGTTGTTCTTTGGGAAAAATACACTAACTAAATGTCGGAACCATAAATCAGTTGGATATGAGCTTTTACAGAAGTGTGTGATAGTTTTTTAGTTTAATAAAAACGTATACTTCTGAATGGACTTCGCCACATGTAACACTGCTTTCTGAGCATTTGCCAGTTCTTCCCAGTGGACCAGTGCCTAATGGAAGCTGGATTTCTGTAAAATCGACACAAGGGTGGTTATTCATGTCACAAAAGACTCCAAACTCCTCCCTCTCTCACCTGCAAACTTTGGGTCCACTAGCATAATGGTTCCATCTACAGTTGTGGCGTCACCCCAGAAGGCTTATCCTGCAGCTCTTACCTTACGAATATCGCATCTTACTAATATCGCCGTGGTTTCAATTGCTATTAGCCCCGTCCTTGTGAATGACCTACGATCCTCCAGTACTAGACAACAGGGAGTACGTCTCTCGTAATAGAGCGCTTTCCTTACCGGAATAGGCGATTATTCCGTGTTTGATTTGCAGACAAGAAAATATAGAGCTGTTTCACATGCAAGTACAGAATCCACATCGCGGTTGCCGCCTCCAACTTCAATTCCGCTTCGCTTTAGGCAATGCCCTCCGGCAAACGGCGTGTCCGGGGGAGCAAGCATAAAAGTCGGCTAGGAAAGATCCACGTTTTAACAAGGGAAATGTGAAATTGCGGGCAAGACTTGCTATTATTTTCCAGCTACTACTTTAGCGACCCGGCTGTACTGGTACATGCAAGTGGCATTGTTCACTTTTGTGGGGCGTGCTTGCTCGCAGCCATTTGCAGCTAGAACGGCCGCACGTGATGCGGAAATGGTCACGTGCGCAAGGGCACGTGACACACACGCTCACTGAGAGCCATCTTCAGACGCTTGGTATCGCTGTAAGATCACATAAAATGGACATTTTCGATGCGGCCGACGCCAGCGAGCAGTTTCCGTATCCCGTGAACATCACCCGTGACGATTTTGTGGATGTGGCCCTGTTCGACCCCGACGAATTTCTCTTCAAAAACCACCGCTACACTTCGCTCGACTCACTTCTTAGTGATCTTCGTACCCTCTCCAAATCGCTAAACCAGGATTTGCTAGACTTGGTGAATAATGAGTACACAAATTTCATACAGTTGGGGCAATCTATCGGGAGCTGCGTCGAATTAATTGACAATCTTTCCGTGGAAGTGAGCAAATTCAAAGGCTCGGTCAGCCAAACCCTAACGGATTTTGCCGATTCGTCCGCAGCTGCCGCGGCGGTTCTTCAGCACAAGCGATCGCTCAATCTTTTGAAGAACAAGATCAAGCTTATTTTGTTGCTCCACGAGCAATGTGTCAGTTTTGAGACGTTAGTAGCACTCGACGTGGCAGATCTTGCACCACAACGGTTGGAGGCGAAACTCCACACGCTCACCACGCTCCATTTATCGATCTCGAAGATGTTTTCTTTAATCATGGAGTCTGCTGTCGAAAATCTGGCGGAGAATGCCGAAAATTTGACCCCTGAAGGTGCAAATGGAGGCGTACACGATGCTATAGCGAACTCTACGGAAAAGCAACTCCACCATGCGGAAACCCTGTCTTCAATTTCTACCACGGGCCAGGCGAATGACGAAGTGTGCCAATTTTTTGACAACGTCGTCAAGACCAAAGTGTTGGCACTAAAGTTCGAGTTCAAGCTGTACTTGGACGAGCTTTTGACGATGGCGAAAACGGACCGAAAAGCGTATCTGGGGTTGATTTTGTCAACTTTACATACCTACCGAGTATTGGGCATGAGCCTGGAGGCGGTGCAGACGCTTCAGAATAAAAGTTAGCGTGCGCAACTAGGGTGTATTTGGGTTATTTTTTTGCCAGCTATGTGAACAGCGAGCAAGCTACAGTGCATCCAATATACTCATCAGGCGCAATCAAGAAACTAGGGTATATTGGGTAATCTGTGGTGATCTGCGATTGCAAAAGTCACGTGACCAGGAGGAACTGCCTATATCTGATCCACCCTTCCCAGAGCCAAAACTATCAAGAGAAAACTAACACACGATACATCCCTGGCAAGCGCCGCAATGACTAAAAGCGCCTCTACCGCAAATCAACAGATCCTTCGGTGAGCAGGCGTGCCCAAGTTTACCCGCGCCCGCGTAAACCGCGGCACCAACCAAACCGCGACATTCTGCTTACTAGCGCTCGCGGCCCGCGCACGACCCTCCGATTAGACACGAAAAAGACACTGCGCTAGCGCTATATTCCGAGTACACACGAAAATGGGCATTGGAAAGTGGTTCACGAGTTACCAAAACTGGGAAAACGTCGACAAGAATGAGTTGCCCAAGGACATCCCGGAAGTGGAGGAGGTGGGTGCCACGTCTGCTCCGCTTTTGAGTGCTTCCTACTTCATTGGCGCCAAATGCAAGCCATACAACGACGACTTCATGTTGTGCAAAGACGAGCACAACGGCGGCTCCGTAGAGTGTTTGAAAGAGGGCAGACGTGTTACGAGATGCGCCATTTCCGTGTTGAACGACATAAATAAGTACTGCTTTGACGAGTTCAAGTTGCACTACGAATGTCTCGAGCAGGAGAACCACGAATTGGGGTCGTGCAGAGCCACGGAGAAGATCTTCAACCAGTGCGTGTTTGACAAGATGAAGATGGAGAAGAAAATCCCGGGCACGGACGAGCAGATCCACACGAAGATGGACCGGATCTACGCTGGTACTGGCTACGACAAGACTGCTGCGGCTGCGTTTTTGGAGTCGAAAAAGACCGTGTCGGAGCCTGCGCAATAGCTGCCGAACCGTAAAAAACACTTTCCTCACACCCGAGAAGGGTCCGCTCTTCTTGGCTGTTTCTGCATAATATTCTTCCACCCCAGCGGTGCCGTTACGCTACCAGTCCATAGAATACACTCATCACGAACAAGACAAATAGCAAGATTAAGCACACCACCAGCGGGCACTCAATACACGACACAAACGATACATCGCATTACACAAGTTATTGGCAACTTCGGTCACCCATAGTTAAGCAAAATCGCGTTTCTGCGGTAATAGTTGTCTTTTACCGTTCTAAAAAACTCTTGCTACAGTCCCGCAGCGCTCAGAAAGGCACCGAGAGGCCGTTCTCTTGGAATTAAGCTGTAGTTTTGTAAGTTACGTGTGTGTTGGGTGCAAAAGATGAATGCTTTAGCCAAAGTACACCACTGCAAGTTGGCGTCAATGCTTTAGTAACACCCACTTGCCTAATTCGATCAGAAATATATATTGTCACGGGTCCCGTCATATCCAGGGTATGAATATGAAGACTGTTAACTGCTTTTGATCTGTCACGCTCAACCCAAAAAGGGTGATTTGGAATACACCACATCAATACACAACTATTCTTATGATCGAAAAGTATGATTTTTGTATATCGCTATGGCAAATATACACTGTAGTAGAGTTGCAATGGTCGTGCGCGACCCAGCGCATCATGGTGCACTTGGGCAGTCCAGTCTGAAAAAACATCATAGCTAAACACGCCAAACACGCAGAAACCGCCAAAAAAGCCCATTGTGCCGCTCCATTCTACCTCATAATCACACCCAGAATGTTTGGTGCTTCTTCGGGATCCGCATTTCCAGCCACAAAACCCGCCAGTTTCCTGTTTGGCTCGTCTAATAATAATGCCTCCAATTCCTCCACAAATCCAGGTGCAAGCGGCGGATCTGGGTTTTCGCTAGGGGGCAGCAACGCTAACACATCCGGGGGATTTGGCGCAAAACCAGCAACCACCGGATTTGGCGCCACGACGAACAATGCCAATAATACCAGCAATGCCAGCAATACTGGGGGCCTATTCGGGGGCACCAATACCGCCGCCGCCCCATCCACAGGGGGATTATTTGGAAACAATAACAATAACAGTAATAACAGCAACCCCCCTGGCGGGTTGTTTGGCGGTTCGAACACAAACACGGCCGGATCAACGGGGACCTCCCTTTTTGGCAATAACACCTCCAACAACAACACTACCGCCTTCGGCAAGCCGGCAAATGCCCTCGGTAACTCCTTTGGTGCTTCAGGTGCAAACCTGGCACCCCAGAACACGACAGGGGGCGGTATTTTTGGTGCTTCGCTGGCGTCACAACCCTCTCAAAGTACGACAGGGGGGCTTTTCGGAAAACCGGCGGCAAATCCCGCGGGTGGCCTTTTTGGCGGCTCCAATACACAAACACAGCAGCCGGCGGCTACGAGCGGGGGCTTATTTGGCAACAACAGCAATTCGGGGGGCCTTTTTGGTCAGCAAGCAAGCACTAGTAACGGCACAAACGCGGGTAATACCTTTTCCGCCAATAACTCGCAGCCCTCGTTCAGCTGGTCGAACCAGCAGCAAAATGCGGGGCCCTCCGGCACGCTAAGCAACTTGGAAATCAAGCTTCCAACGACGTCCAAAACACAGCAAAACGACAGCAACTACACGCCTGCAGTGAACGACCAATTGACCAAGCTCAAGGAACAGTGGGACCCGAATTCCGCGAAATGCGCTTTGAAAACACACCTCTACAACAAGTTCAGCGAGCAGGAAATCAGCATTCTTTTACAGCAGCCAAGACCTGCAGACGAGTCGCCAGAAGACTGGGAAAAGGCAATGGCCAACAGACCCTCGCCCTTGCACTACCCTGTGAAAGTGACGTCCTTCACGGAAATCGCCCAGCGCGTCGAGGTGCAGTTGGATCACGTGGCCAAGTCTCGGGTATTTCTTAACAACGTATACGAGAAACTGGCCCAGTTATCGTCGCAGCGCGATTTGGACACCACCACGCGGATCATGAAGGCGAAGGTTAGGCACACCAAGCTCTCGCGGCGGTTGTTGAAATTGGCCACGCTTTTGGCCGTTTTGAAGCTAAAGGGATATCCCTTATTGCCAGAAGAAGAAGAAATCTCCAAAGAGTTCCAGGTATTGAACGCGAAATTGAGCGACCCCAACGGCGCCGTGGGTAAGTTGAGCGATCTCTACGCGCGGTTGGCCATTTTGAAGGGGCGCAGCGAGGACTTGCTGTCGCAGTTGGAATCGTCAATAAACACCATGAACGGGGGCTTGAACAATCTTTCGAACACCAAGTCTGACGCCAGCGGCGAGGGTCTGACTCAGACGGAACAGGTGGTGCAGCTGTTGACCAAGCTCTTGTATAAGCAGCAGATTGGGCTCGGGTACCTTAATGATGTGGTGCAGCAGGACTTAGCGGCGGTGGAGAAACAGGCGGCGAAGAAGCAGTAGACGAGCTGTGGTTTTTGTATATGCACAATCTACATCCAAACAGCACATTCCTTTATTGTTCATTAATTCTGTATTGCCTTCCGTGTTGCAATTCTCTGTTGCATTCCTCACATATTCTCTTGAAATCTTTTATTACAATCTTAAGTACCTTCTTTAAGTACTTCTTGAATTCTTCTAACAAATTCTTTATGAAAGCAGTTGTGCTCCCACCACTCTGGTCGATACTGCCGATATTTGTGTCAAGCCGTCCATAAGTAAACACGCGACTCATTAAAGTTTTCTCTTTATAGTACCTTGCTACAGGCATACGCCTGGCAATTACGGAGCTAATACCGGGCCCGTCATTTCTAGACGTCACAATGGTCTCACTAGGAAGCCCATCGAAAACATCAACTAAAGTTGTGTTATAAGTTGGAGTGCTTAGCCTTTCCGGACACGCTAGCGTGCTGAATGGCGAATCCCACATATCACACATTGAACAGATCTGCAGATTTGGTTTGAGTTGGTGATGGACACAAAACATGATCTGCAAGTACGTCCACAGTATTGGACAGACTTCACACAAGAACAGGCGGCCAACCTCTGATGATTGTTTTTGTTTCGCATGCCGGACGAAAACATCCCAACAATGCAAACCGGATCTGGACCTTGGCAGATATGGAGAGCGAGATCATATCTAATGCCAACTTTGGAGCACAGCAGAACCAGAATGGCCGCGTCCTGCCTAAAACACCCATACTCACATTCTACGCTCTGTCTAGCCGACACGTACGCAATGGCTCTGTGCATCAGCGGAGAGGGAGATATCCAAATTCATGTACAGCTCCTATACTGTGATGTGCAAAGTTTGGAGCGTTCACCATACAGCAGCACACCCTCATCTAGTGCTCAGAACCAGGCCCCAAGCGAACGATAGGCACAAGATAGAAAGGTTGCTTCCCCAATCTTCAACACCCCTGCTTCTCGGTACTCCCAACCCATTCACACTATGAATGTAACAATAACGTTCGTCCACCCAATACCCTCCACTTCTCAAGTCAAGGGCATATCAACAGCGACCCTATCGACCGTTAGGTGACGATGGTCGAGCACAAACCCAGTACCATTCTCTCCTACAGCCAGAACCCCCTGAATCTGCCACCGTCACTGTACTTCTCCGCGGTAATCGGTAGCTCCTCGTCTAGGTCCATGACTGCAGCCATGTCTATCACGTGATTCATGTTCACGCTGACTTCTGCGTCCATTGCTTTGCCCATGAGTCTCTGTAGACCCGCAGGCCCGGGTTCCATGAAAATGGGCTCGATTTTGTGGAGGCGCTGGAAATTGTGCCGGACAAAAGGAAGCACATCCTTGGCCTCGTGTTTTCCCGTGACGACGAAAAACGGCTCGTTCACCGTGGACGCACTAATCTCGTACTCACCCAACAAATGGTGTCCCTCAGCGAGAAGCTTGTGTTTGAACGGCACCATGAATTTGCCATCCAGGTACATCTGGTCGTTCTCGATATAGGAGTATCTGGGAAGCCCGCAGATTCTTCTAATATAAGCCATCAATTCATGCTGCCGTTGTTCTAGCTGTGCAGGAGTGGCATTCAGCGCTGGATTCACGCCAGAAAACGGGTCCAACTGGGACGGCTGTTCTGAGGAATTGAAGACCACGCTAACAATCTGCTTGAATGGACTGTGCAGTGCAAATTTCGCTTGTTGCACGTGGAAGTAGTCCACCGGGGCTATACTCTGAAAACACCGTAGGAGATGACTGGCCTCCTGGGCACTGCTGGGTGCCGGAGAAAGCCTGAATCGAGCAGCAATGGCGTATTGGAAATATAGGGCATTTCTGGCAGCAAGCGACATTGTGCAGTCGGGGCGGGTAAAGGCAGGTGCGTAGAAACAGGTGGGTAATTTGGTTTTTTTTTTTTTAATAAAAGCGTGAGATTGCTTCACATGAGTACCTCTGGAAATATATCAGTGTACGTCAAACCTCATCAAAGTCTCCAGCTTGGGCGCGCGATTGCATCGCTCATCTGGTCCTGTACTTGGCGATACTCCATCTTTGATGCCCAGAAGGTAGCGGCAAACACAACACGACATATCCGCGCTTGTGGCGAAAAAAATGACCGCGCTAGATAGCCTCACGGACTCCTTGTCACGTGGTCTCAACCGGACGGTGGGCCGTGCTCTTCTGCGTGTGGTGGTCAGACTATATAAGGAAAACCCGGCCAAGGATAAGTTCGCCAGTGCCACTCGGGCGCTAGGGTTCTCCGACGACCTCTCGCGGACAACCTACGTGTATGTTAACGATAATATCGGGGCTCTCGAGAGCGAGGCGCAGGTGGCAGAGGGCGTGAAGATCAAGAAACCGCTTATAAGGGAAAGGACCCGGAAACTGGACGCCAGCGCCAAGCGGAAGTTGGCGCTCGATTTGGGCCCCGCTTTTGACGACGACGTGGGGGACGATCTAGGGCACGATATAGATCTTGGGTTTGGCGGAGAGCCGAGAAAGGAGAGTTCCGTAGAGAAGAGTGCGCTGTTGGCGACCGATGTGCTTAGTGACTTGGACCACGGCGAGAAACGGCCCAAGATCACGTTCAAGAAAATCAAGAAGGAGGACGCCCGCCGCATCAAGGGAAAAAAGGCCGAGGAGGGTCTGGACATGGCCACGGACAATGGGCCGCCAGCGGGTGCTACACTGACCGCAAAGGAGCCGATTGCCAACAAGGACAACAATCTCAACAGCACTGAGCACGAAAATCACGCTGGCCCCAACAAGGACACTACCCACAGCCGCGACAGTGAGGCCAATTCCCCCAGTCTATGGCTGGAAATGAGCCCCCAACAAGACGCTAACACCGAAGAGAATATCGAAAACGACCGTGACTGGTACACGCTCGAGGACTCCACCACCGCAGCCGTGGACCAGTACCTCGATCTTGAGCAAGAGTACGGCGCAGCACGAAGAAAAAGCCGAAAAAACCAACAAAAATTCCCCACTTCGGGTGGAGGGTTCAGTGCGCTGGGCGAGTACCGAGATTTCGACCACGACGAGGGCCAGCTGCGCAGCCGAATCCCCATCCTATCACACTTCATAGTGCCCCCGTTTCTCCGTGGATCCGAGCAGCACTTGACGCTCCAGCTAGATCTGAGCCGCACCAGCAGAAGTGTTGGGCCCAGTGTGGATCCCATCAAGGACCCGGAATCTGAGTTGGCCGTCGCAGCCAAGACTGGCAGCTCTATCATAAAAGAGAGGAAGGAAAAGAACGAGCGGGCCAAGCAGGCCAAGGACCGTGTTTTGGGAAACAGCGCGGGGGACCAGGACAAACCGGAGACGAAATCTGAAAAAGAGCCCGCCTCAGACTACTCCTACAAAACTATCCAAGAACAGCGCAGATCGTTGCCTGCGTTCCAGGTGCGGAACGAGCTTTTAAAAGTCATTTCTGAGAACCAGATCGTGGTGGTGATTGGTGAAACTGGGTCGGGAAAAACCACCCAAATCGCCCAGTTCTTGGCTGAGGAGGGGTACACCAAAAGCATCGAAAAGGAGGGCTCTCGCAAACTCGTAGCGTGTACACAACCGAGAAGAGTGGCTGCAATGTCGGTGGCTAAGAGAGTCGCCGAAGAAATGGGGGTAGGTTTGGGCGAGGACGTGGGATACACCATCCGGTTTGAGGACCGCTCTTCCCACGCCAAAACCAGAATCAAATACATGACCGAGGGTATTTTGCTCCGTGAACTATTGGAGGATCCGGTCTTGGAGCAGTATTCTTGTGTTATCATGGACGAGGCTCACGAACGATCGCTCAATACGGACGTGCTTTTGGGGCTATTTCGTAATTTGCTAAGACGCAGGCGAGACCTCAAGCTTATCGTGACCAGTGCCACGATGAATGCGGCCAGATTCACGCAATACTTCGGCAACGCTCCCCAGTTTTTCATTCCTGGCCGCACGTTTCCGGTGGAGGTGTTCTACGCCAAGTCGAGGTGTTCTGACTATGTGGAGACTGCAGTCAAGCAGGTGGTGACGATCCACTTGGCGAACAAAAAGGGCGACGGCGACATTTTGGTGTTCATGACCGGACAGGAGGATATCGAGGCCACGTGCGAGTTGATCCACGAAAAACTAGCCCTCTTGGAGAACCCTCCGCCTCTCGATGTCTTCCCCATATATTCCACATTACCCGCAGATGTGCAGAAGAAGATCTTCACCAAACAGAGTCTGGAAAGACGCAAGGTGGTGGTGGCCACCAACATCGCAGAAACCTCGCTTACAGTGGACGGGATCCGGTATGTGGTGGACTGTGGCTTGGTGAAGATGAAGATGTTCAACCCGAAACTCGGCATGGACGCGTTGCAAATGGTACCGATCTCTATGGCGAACGCGCAGCAGAGAAGCGGACGTGCGGGAAGAACGGGGCCGGGTTTTGCCTATAGACTATTCACAGAGATGGCAGCGCTGCCAGCACAGATGTTTGCGCAGCCCATTCCGGAAATCCAGCGCACGAACTTGAGTGCAGTGATGCTCTTGTTGAAGAGCTTGCATGTGGACGACATAACGAGATTCCCCTTTTTGGACACCCCACCGATAGACTTGCTCACGTGCTCGCTCTACGAATTGTGGGCCATGGGTGCGCTCGAGCACCTGGGCAAATTGACGCCTCTAGGGTCGAAGATGACCGCGTTTCCCATGGAGCCCACGCTCGCCAAGTTGGTCATTCTTTCGTGCCAGGACGAGTTTCACTGTGCGGCGGAAATCATCACCATCGTGGCAATGTTGTCGGTGCCCAGTGTTTTCTACAGACCCAAGGAACGTGCAGACGAGGCGGACGCTATGCGGGAGCGTTTTTTGGTGGCCGATCTGGACCACCTAACGCTTTTGAACGTGTACACGCAGTGGGAGCAGAGGGCCAAAACAAAAAACATGACCATGGCCAAGTTGGCCGCGTGGAGCAACAGGCATTTTCTCCAACACAGGTCGTTGTTGCGGGCCAAAGAGGTGCGCACACAGTTGGAGACTATCATGAGTAAACTCAAGTATCCTATACGCAAGGCGAAGGAGGATGCTGACATCAGACGGTGTATCTGCGCAGCATACTTCCACCAGCTGGCGTCGCTCGAGAAAATGGGCGGAGGACGTGGCCTGGCGGAATATGCCAATTTGCGCCAGAGCTACATGAAAATGTATCTCCACCCCACATCTGCTCTTGTCGGCGGTGCAGACATCAGCCCGCAATATGTGGTGTACGACGAACTCGTTCTTACGAAAAAGGAGTACATGCAGTGCGTCACGGCGGTGGAACCCGAGTGGCTCTTGAAGTACGGGTCTGTTTTCTACGGGGTGAGTCCGAGATTGCGAAAGGAGTTGGAGGCCGAAAGAGGCATCAAGGTATTGGATAAGGCTGATATTGAGAGCCAGATGAGAGAAGTCCAGGTGGATTCTAGGGTGGCAGAAAAGGGCCCCAGCCAGGTGAAGAAAATGAGAGTCGCCAGGAACTTTTAGTGGCCTTGGCTATGTTGAAGGGGCATCAAACTATCAGAACGAACGGATGAAAGGCCTCACAGTGGAATCTACACTGAACACGAGGCAGGAAAACTACAAGAGTCAACCGCATCTTTTACTCCATTGATATGTACAGGGCGCGTTCACTTAAGCTGAACGTTGTCTATGAGGCGAGCTACTCCACCGTCCTCCTTGGGCACTCTCACGGCAACCGACACCGTGGCACCCACTTCGCGGTCGATGTCCACAAGATCTTCTAGCGTTTCGGGGTGCGAAATGGCAATATAGTCGATTTCCCACTCTTGTGGCATCTCCAGATACGTGTCTTCTATCACGCGTCTCACGTCGTTTGCCGTTATATGCGTTCCCTCTTTGGACGCCTCAGAGAACCTGGTTTTCGCCGCTAAAAGACCCTGGTATATAATGGCGCATCTGGCCTTGGTCTCCGCAGACAAGTACTCGTTTCGAGACAGCATGGCAAGTCCGTTTGGCTCGCGGAGGGTGTCTAGGATTTCGACCTTGGTGTCGATCAAAAGATCCTTGACCAAGTTTTTGATCACCACACACTGCTGGGCATCTTTCTGGCCGAAATACACGCGTTCTGGCGTGACTACATTGAGCAATTTAGTCACCACGGTGGCCACGCCACGGAAAAAAGCAGGCCTCAGGGCTCCTTCTAGTTGTTCGGAGCAGCCCTGCACCGACACAAACGCACCTTTTTGTTTCTGCACTTCCAAGACGATTCCTGACGGGTACATCTCCAGGATTTTCGGGACGAAAACCGCATCTACCTGCTTTTCCGTGAACAGCTTGTCCAACATGGCTAGGTCTCGTTCCAAGGTTCTTGGGTACGCATCCAAGTCTTCATGTGGAGCAAACTGGGACGGATTGACGAAGATGGAAACCACCGTGCGGTCGTTATCTTGGATACTATGGCGCACGAGGTGGCAGTGGCCCGCATGTAGAGCCCCCATTGTGGGAACGAACCCTACCGTTTCGTGGTTCATGAGACACTGTCTGCGCCACTGGCGGACCTGTTTCACGGTACGGAGTACCTGGATGGAGCGCGACATGGAAAATATTTGTTTATTTTTCGGACGAGCTATGAGAACCACCCAGAACGTGACGTTTGTTCTATAATATTTTGGTCTAGTCGGGAGTTGAAGGTCGGCTCATCTCTAACCGAGCCTCGTTTAGTGCGCATCGCCTTTTTTTTCGCTAGTGGTTTGGCGCACTCACGGACGACATTCCGGGGTAAATGGAGCAGCCCCAAAACAGCAGTGTGGGTCCCTCGAGAATTAAGAAAAAAAATGACGGAATTGATCGGGGGAACATTATTTCTGTTTTGGGGCTCATAACCAGAAAACTGGCTCGCTTATGCTGGATCCTCCTGTGATTAATGTGCGATTGATGTGCCGAGGCTGGGCTTGCATCCGCGGAGCCCGTACCCCACAGTCTTACGGAGCGGAAACATACAGGGCCGATACCGAGAAATACCCGAAGGCAATAAGGAGAACGTAGCGGAAACTCCTACCCTTTTTCATCTTCGTGAACGACAATGCCCAAATTTGAAAAGAAACAAACTGACGCCTACTGGCCCCGCGGACCCGGATCCTCGCTTTCCGTTACCGACAAATTGCAGGTTGTCTACCTCAAGATTTCTCCTGATAAACCAGCTCCAGAAGGGTGCACTACGGTGAACTTCATTTTCGCCCATGGCACAGGAATGAACAAGAGCGTGTGGAAGTCCCACATTGAGGAGCTCTACAAAAGAAACGAAACAGCCAAAGACTGGAAAATCGGCAGTGTGCTTTCTGTGGATGCGGTTGGCCATGGCGATTCCGCACTTTTGAATAAGGGCAAGATTGCATGGGGAAACGATTGGAGAGACGGCGCAAAAGACTTGGTCTCCGTGGTCAAGCACGAGATCAACACCACGGGTGATTTCCTTCCCTCTGCTTACACCAGAAATATCGTGGTGGGCCATTCGATGGGCGGATTCCACGCCACCTACGCGTCGTTTTTGGAACCCGTGTTGTTCGACGCGTGTATTGCGATAGAACCTGTGGTTTTCATTGACGAGGGCGCTGAGCCGTTCTTCCTCGCCAGAATGAAGAAGGTGGCCAAGATCTTGAGAGAGGAATTTGCGACTCAGGAAGAGGTCGACGCTTTTTTCAAGAAGGAAAGTTTTTATAAAGTAATGGACCCCAGAGTGCTCGAAAACTTTTCCAAGGACGAGATCTACTTCGAAGATGGCAAATACAGGACGAAGTCGACCAACGACGCCCAGCTTGCAACCTACCTCTCTGCAGTCTACTCGATCCAGTTTGGCCAAAACATCTTGCCGTTGCTTGAGGTTCCATATTTATTCATCACAGGCACCCAGGCGGGCTGGAACTCGCCCAATTCTGACGAGCATATCGAGACGTCTGTTCCGGAACACTTGTTGGAAAGAGCCAAAGTTGAGGGCGATCATTTGGTCCATGCGATGAATGTAAAGGATACCGTGGATGAGATCTACGGCTTCGCAGACCGCAGAGTGAAGTTTGTGGAGAGCCACCGGAGCGAATTTCCCGAGTTGAAATACAGCAAAGACGTGGGCTCCAAGATGAAATCCATGTTCCAGCACATGTGGAACGGCGACGTGGGCAATGCCTTCAGATGGGACCGCCCGTTGCCCAAACTTTAGAAGCCTAGACCCCTATTATGAGCATTTGGCTTGAGTAGCTGAAGATGAAATGAAAACAGAGATTGTGAAGAGTAGCAACGAAGCTGAAGATAGATTAGTAGACTGTCGTGGGGTATGTGTTATCAGCAGACTCGTAAGCGCATGTCTATATGCAGGGCGCTCATCGCGGGTCACGTGCACGCGACATTAACCTAGCAAAAAAAATTTAGGACATCCTCCTCGAAACCAATATTTATCCCCAGCATCATGGCTAGCAATAACGTCGTTTTGGCGCACATCGCCAAGTACTTGAGTGCACACGAGGACCTTGCGAAAGTGGCCCGTGCGTTGGACAGCTATGTGAAGAAGCAGCACGTGACCTTGCCCTCTGTCGCTGGCGATTTGGAGACGATGCTCCAGGCGAAGGAAAGCGGGGAGAAAGCAACGAAGAAGGAGGAGAGTGATTCTGACTCTGATTCGAGCTCTGATTCGAGTTCAGACTCGGACTCGGACTCGGACTCGGACTCAGACTCAGACTCAGACTCAGATTCTAGTTCTAGTTCTAGTTCGAGTTCAGACAGTGACTCGGACTCAGACTCCAGTTCTGGTTCTGACGCCGACACGGAGAGCGACAGCGAGGATGAAAACGATGAAAAAGATGAAAAAGATGAGCAAAAGAAGAAAGAAGAGAAAGCGGACGATTCTGACTCCAGCTCCAAGACCGAGTCCATTCCCGACGTAGACATGGACGAGGCCACGAAGGCTAAAGACGACTCCAGCTCTGACTCCAGCTCTGACTCCAGCTCGGATTCCAGCTCGGATTCTGACAGTTCCAGTTCCAGTTCTAGTTCCAGTTCTAGTTCAAGTTCCAGTTCTGACTCCGATTCCGACTCCGATTCCTCCAGCTCCAGCTCCGACTCCGACTCCGACTCTAGCTCCAGTTCGTCCTCCTCGTCTGACTCCGAAACCGACACCAAGAGCAAGAAAAGACACGCGGAAGACGAGGACAAGGTGGTCAAGAAGGTGAAGAGAGAAACCAAAAGCACCACGACCACGACCACCGAGACATCCGAGGCCACAGAATCGCCCGAGCCCGAGTTGAAGCCTGGCCAGAGAAAGCACTTTTCCAGAATCGACCGTTCGAAGGTCTCCTTCGAGGCTCAGGCACTCCAGGACAACCAGTACAAAGGAGCGGCCGGCACGTGGGGCGAAATGGCCAACGACAAGTTGTTGCAGGTGCGCGGCAAGGATTTCACGAAGAACAAGAACAAGATGAAGAGGGGTGCCTACAAGGGCGGCAGCATCACCATGGCGTCGGGCTCGTACAAGTTCACCGACTAGGCGTGGTGCACTGGATGTGGCACTGAGTATCGTGGTACTATGTGTGCTGGAGTAGTGGGTACTGTATTAGTGAGGAGCGGAGGGAGCACTGTGGTATTACTGATTAGAGCATGGTCCGCTGGCACGTGGACCGCAAATGAATGAACAAAGGCAAGACGTTGTAGGCTAGTGTCTGGATGCACGCACTATGGCTATACATGATACCCGACAAATCGCATAACAATCACTATCGGGCCTGAAAGGTTTCGTCTCCCAAAGTTGAACAAGAGTCGCTTGCTGATGGCTCTGTCACCGTGTCGTTGGGAAAAGAAATGCATACTTCTCTTGCGACAGACTCCTAGCGAGCCGAAGACGTGGAAAGAATGGTTCATTGTCGTTTCGTGGGCTGCGTGTGCGTTGGCTGCAAAAGAAGCCAGCTTAGATCGATGTGGGTTTGACCATTGGTAATATAGGTCGAACAACTGGGCAGGAAATAGAGGTCTTGGACCCGTAAGTTAGATAAAGAATGGTCTATCCTGACTGTATAGCACACGGATATGTTGAGCGCGAGGAGGACAACTAGTATTCTCAATGTATACCGATTCTTATTGCTACCATGAGGAAACGTGTTGTGTAGTCTCGTTATAATGTGCTCATTTTATAATGCGACGGTCTACTGTTGAAGGCTGAGGTTGAAGCGGAAACAGGCTTGAATTGCATGGTTCGATATCTGGATTCGTTGATTGATTCTGTTGCATGATAGGTTGACCATCAAACTGAAGAGTAAGACAAGATAGTGCCGAGTATACGATTTTGAACAGTGTGACCTTCGTAGCGAAAGCTCGTACATTAAGCATAGTCCTGACCAATTGAGTGCTTGCTGAGAGCCCATGTTCGAGCTAATCTCAGATTGCGGAGGAGCTTCATTTTGTCTGTTATGGACAGAGACAAAACACACATCGGGTACTCATGCCTTTTTCCCAGAAAGTGCTAGATCACATTATCGGAACCAAGCCAACGCGTTCTCAAGACGAACTCAAGCACGGCGTGAGCTCCAAAAGGTATGCAGTTGTCTCATTTTACCGTTCTGAGTCCCAAAAAGACTCAATCGAAGAGAAAATACGTTTGAAAGTCTTCTGGGTCGATACTTGTGCGTTTCACTGGAAGCATAGGACCCAAACAGGTCAATCTGCAGACGCACAACAGGTCAATCTGAAGCTGTCATTTACTAAAGAGAAAGGTGGCCAAAGACGATAGAAAGTACCAAATAGAAAGTAAGAATTAAAAGTAAAAATAGAGAATGAACCGGCTTTGGGCCATTCCACCGTAACAGCATATACCTATACAAGGCCAGTCCAAGTAGGGCTTCAAATGGTGCGATCCCAAACTACGAAGATACCACAAAAGCTTCCAGTAACAAAGAAACTGAAAGACATCTTTTTTCTTCCGTTCTTTTCGTTTATTTCCTTATTTTCGTCCTTTTCGTTCTTTCGTCTTTTTCGTTCTTTCGTCCTTTTCGATGTGCTATTCGCCTAACAAACCCAGTCACTATTACAGCACCATATATATATAATGCAGCCTATCTTCACCCCGCCACTTTCCGAAAACCGAACGAAGCGAAACAAGAACCCCAAAATAAACCCTACACAAATTTTAAACCATCTCTTACCCTAACATCCCCTCCAAAACCGCCTTCCCATCTCGTATTCCGATTCCACTAGGCACCCGCACGGTCCTTCATATACCACCTCTACATCACTATCACTCTGACCGCACCTATAAGTCAGCCTTTTCCTCCAAGTCTCTGATTCTCCAGCACGCCCAGACCGCTCGAAAACGCAGATTCTTCTTCCTTTTCTCCATGTCCCGTATCAACTACGCCGAGCTCGAGCGGGGGAACTTCTCCGACGATTCGTACGACTCTGAGGAGGAATCTTCATACTCAGCGCTGAAGGCAAAAGATGACGACTACACCTTTGGGCAGAAGCCCCGCAAGAAGCGGGCCGCTCCTGTGCGCAAACAGCCACAGGCGAGAAAAGTGAACGGGGCCGATTTTGCACAGCAGGCGCAGAAAAGAACCCGTTTTGACGAGGCCTCTGCGTTCATCAATCTGAATCTCTCCGACGAGGACTTCAACGAGGACGAGTTGATCGAGGTCACGCCCGACGTGCCCACCGACTACGTGCCGGACGCAGTGCTGAAGGTGTTTGGCCGCCTGGACTTCCTGTACTTGAAGCTCAAGCCAGACCATTTTTCTAGGCCGGTTTGGATCTCGCCGCTGGACGGGCGCATCATTTTGGAGTCGTTTTCGCCCTTGGCCGAGCAGGCACAGGATTTTTTGATCACCATTGCGGAACCACGCTCACGGCCCTCGCACATCCACGAATATGCCATAACCACATACTCCTTATATGCAGCCGTGTCTGTAGGGTTGGAGACCGACGACATCATCTCGGTCCTCACGCGACTCTCCAAGACGCCCATCCCGGACTCGTTCCTCAAGTTCATCCGCGACGCCACGGAGAAGTTCGGCAAGGTTAAGCTTGTTTTGAAGCATAACAAGTACTACGTAGAAAGCACGCACGCAGAAACGCTCCAGACGCTTTTGAAGGACCCCATCATCGGCCCCTTGCGTGTGGTCATGCCCTCAGAAACACCATACGCGCTGGCAGACGCGCCGCAAAAGGGAGATTTGGTGATTCCCGGCACGAAACCGGGTGAACACGCCGAAAACAAGGGTGTGGAGGACATTTTCGCGTCCGTCGTGGGCAAAAAAGCAGAGGACGACGACGACGATGGCTTGGACAAAGTACACTCGTTCGAGATCCTCAGCGACTCGGTGGAAATCGTGAAAAAACGCTGCCACGAGATCGACTACCCGGTGTTGGAGGAATACGACTTCCGCAACGACAACCTCAACGCCACGCTCGACATCGACTTGAAGCCGTCCACGCAGATCCGGCCCTACCAGGAAAAGTCCTTGTCGAAAATGTTTGGAAACGGTCGTGCGCGGTCTGGTGTCATCGTTTTGCCCTGTGGCGCCGGGAAAACGTTGGTGGGCATCACCGCCGCATGCACGATTAAGAAGTCGGTCATTGTGCTCTGCACGTCGTCGGTCTCCGTGATGCAGTGGCGCCAGCAGTTCCTTCAGTGGTGCACGATCCAGCCGGAAAACGTGGCGGTCTTTACGTCCGAAAACAAGGAGATGTTCTCCTCCGACGCCGGCTTGGTCGTGTCGACATACTCGATGGTGGCCAACACGCGCAACCGGTCACATGACTCGCAGAAGGTGATGGACTTTTTGACTGGCAGAGAGTGGGGTTTCATCATTTTGGACGAGGTGCACGTCGTGCCGGCGGCCATGTTCCGACGTGTCGTCAGTACCATCGCCGCACACGCCAAGCTCGGGCTCACGGCCACTTTGGTGCGTGAGGACGAGAAAATCTACGATTTGAACTTTTTGATTGGACCCAAGTTGTACGAGGCCAACTGGATGGAGCTTGCGCAAAAGGGCCACATTGCGAACGTACAGTGTGCCGAGGTGTGGTGCCCGATGACAGCGGAGTTTTACCAGGAGTACTTAAGAGAAACTGCCCGCAAGCGTATGCTCTTGTACATCATGAACCCCACCAAGTTCCAGGCGTGCCAGTTCCTCATCCACTACCACGAAAAAAGAGGCGACAAAATCATCGTGTTCAGCGACAACGTGTACGCGTTGCAGGAATACGCTCTAAAGCTAGGGAAGCCGTTTATCTACGGATCCACACCACAGCAGGAGCGTATGACCATCTTGCAGAACTTCCAGCACAACGACCAGGTCAACACGATCTTTTTGTCAAAGGTCGGCGACACCTCGATCGACTTGCCAGAAGCCACTTGCTTGATCCAGATCTCGTCGCACTACGGCTCCCGAAGACAAGAGGCGCAGCGGTTGGGCCGCATTTTGCGCGCCAAGCGGCGTAACGACGAAGGCTTCAATGCGTTTTTCTACTCGTTGGTCTCGAAGGACACACAGGAAATGTACTACTCTACCAAAAGGCAGGCGTTTTTGGTCGACCAGGGCTATGCCTTCAAGGTGATCACCCATCTCAGCGGCATGGAGCAGTTGCCGGATCTTGCATATGCCACAGCACGTGAACGCCGCGAGCTTCTACAGCAGGTTCTCTTGAAAAACGAGGACGCTGCCGGTGTGGAGGTGGGCGACGACGAAGGCACGAATTTCATGGCCAAGGACCGCCTCAAATTTGAGGGCAGTCTGGCCTCGCGTACCGCGGGCTCGCTCGCCGGATTGGCCGGCGGCGAAGACATGGCGTACATCGAGTACAGCAAAAACAAGAACAAGGAGCTCAAGGAACACCATCCGTTGATCCAGAAGATGTACTACAAGAAGAAAAAGTGAGGAAGCGAGCTCAGGGTCTTGTACAATACATGGAAATTGACGAAAGGGCCCGGGACTTCAGCTTTTATACATCTGGTCTCAAACAAAGCATTCCCGATTTAGTCGTACGAAGAGCCCACAAAACTCCCGAATTCGTCGTCGTCTGCAAGCGGGGACGTCGGTCTGGGGTCCGTGTTTGGTAGCGTGAGTGAGTTCAGCACCGAATGCTCGAGCGAGGATAACCGACTGTCATACAAAAACTTCTCCTGGAAGTTGTGGAAGTGTCTTTTATAGATGGCCATGCTCTCGGAAAAGGACGATGCGTGGAACAGGTCGTCGAATTGCAAGCCTAGTGCCACCTGGAGCAAGAAGCCCTTCTCTGAGGAATCTAGGGCGCAATAGCCTGTGTCGGGCAACTGCGCTATGACTTTATAGTACTTAGGCGATTCGGGCGCCATGACAATCGTGTCGGAGCCGTCATTTGCCACCTTATAGTGAAGCTCGGTTTCCAGGAACGGGTTGTACCACACGTCCGCCCACGAAGCCGTGTTTTTGTGGTCTCGAAAGTGTTCCCGAACCGCGTCCAGGGCCTTTTTGTTATATAGTTCCAACTTTAGGCGGAGCCCCAGGTAAGGAGCCGCATCCGGCTCCACGGATGTTTGCTCTTCCTCGATTAATCGTAAGGATCCTTTCCAAACAATGATTTTCGGGGTCCATTTCGAGAGTGTCACTGGGCCAGGGGGGATTTTGAAGGCGGACACGGAATCACATTCAAAGAGCACATTCGATATCAACATGGGTAGGTGGGGATCGTATAGAAATCGGAGTATGTGTTCTTTGGGATTTATCTGCGATTTTGAAAGGTGCTGTATATTTTTGGCTGTTTTCTCCCGATGTGCCGAAAACTTGTGTGGAGAATACTTCGAGTATGGTGCTTCCGCTACAGTTGGGTGAGCCAATCGTGGACTGCGCGGAGGTTTGCACCCACTATGTAGAACAACGACAACGTGGGGATTTTCAGCGAGAATACCCAAGTGGAAACGAGCTGGAGTTTGTACGATGTGCTTTCTGTGTTAAATAAATAATCATCGATTTGTCGATTCTCACGGGGATCAGTGGACACTTGTAGGTGGTACGGCCATAGAATGGAGGTATGGAATGCGTCGATTGTTCCTATAATAGATTGCATCAAAGCTCATAATTACGAATTCCTCTATAGACTTAAGGTATCTATGCCTATGGAGAGCAGTTAGAATAGGAAATAAACATTAATTTCATATGCTTCATTTTTAAAAGGGTTGGGGTATGAAGTGGAAATAGAACAGCCAGATACTTACGATAGTCAGCCTTTACTCATGACATCATTAACAGGAACATGCCTTGAATTTTGGAGATCAAGATCCAACAGATGCTGCATATGTTCTGCCGATTCATAGCTCATATAAAACTAGTAAAGCTCCATGAGATTATGAGGTATAGTTATGGAAAAGGGTAGGCATCGGAAATAAATTTTGATTTCTTCGGAGTGGACCAATGGTGCATAATTCAGAACTGGCTAGAGGGTGTGTTCAGGCATTAATAGAAGGAACATATCAATATGGAATGCCTGAAGAGTTGCTGTCACTTCTGCTTCTGGACCGTTACTCGACTCTCTAGGTATCACCTGATGAGTATGATGTTCAATCACCACAGCAGTCATCAGTTTGTAGTTCTTTCATGCTATCAACAGTCCTGCTGCGGCTACGATTTGGGTAAGTGATCATCTACCAAAGATGAAGCCACTTTCAATCCAGGAAACCTATGGCTCTGGTCAGATACAGCATCTCAATCCAAGTGGTCGCTATGCACCAATATGCTTTTCTGTTTGTCGTTGTCTTCTCTATTCTCTATTCTCTATTCTCTATTCTCTATTCTCTATTCTCTATTCTCTATTCTCTATTCTCTATTCTCTATTCTCTATTCTCTATTCTCTTCTCTCTACTCTCTATTCTCTATTCTCTATTCTCTATTCTCTATTCTCTATTCTCTTCTCTCTACTCTCTATTCTCTATTCTCTATTCTCTACTCTCTTCTCTCTACTCTCTATTCTCTATTCTCTATTCTCGGAATGCTCCACTCCTAATGGCACTCCATGCTCTTAACTCTCTGCTCTACACTGTTCTCTCCTACTCCATGCTCGTTACTCCAACTCGCTCTTCATTTCCTATATACTTCTCTTCCCTCTCCTCCCCTTCTATTTACAAGCCTAGTATCCCCTTCTCTTCGCATCCGTGATCTGCGCCATCAAGTCCGAGAACCCCAGCGCAAAGTGCTTCTTCCACCAGAGACTCTTCTTCATTTTCCGGAACTTGGCTGGACGGATGTACCGTTTCTGGCTGTGCCACTGCGACCGGATCTCGTTTTGCTTGAGCACGGACTGGACGCCCCGGAGCGCAAACCCCACATTCTGGTATCTGACGTCCACAGTGCGCCCGGAAGAAGGGCCATAAATGTTGATGGCTTTAGCGGCCTCACGCGGATCCTTGACACTGTTGCCGAAAGCGTAGTCGTCGTACTTATTTTTAGACCCGTGGGCGTCACGGAGACTGGGCGAGTTGGCAATCAACTCGTCGATATCAAACATCGTAGTGGCATTTCCAGGCGCACTGGTGGCCATATCCTTGAGCTCAGAAAACGGGTCTGCGTCGTTTTTTTTCGAGAGAAAACGCACAAATGGTGTGTGTGGCTTGCACTGGCGGAGGGCCGGCAATCTCGCCGTGACGGAGGCGAACATGTGGTTTTTACGTGGATAGACAGACGGTGAAAGGTGAAAATATTTGAGTGCACGAGACTGAGATCTATACAGGTGACGGAGCAATTCTGAAGGTGCACGAAAGGGCAAGAGAAAAGAGTAGAGAAATTGGAAAAAGGGAAAATTCATAAAGAAGAGTTATAGTTTCAGCTCGTACGCTTTAAATTTTCGGATACCGCCGTTTTCCGGCTTTTTGTTGGCCCCGTAGTTCCCTGGTGCCCGGTGCTGGAACTTACGCGCGCCGCAGTAAGTCTGGGCACGGTGCCCAGAACACCATTTGCATGGTCCATGTATTCGTGCTATTTGCCCTGGTGAGCCCAGCGGCGTGCTTCTGGGTGTGTGGAATCGTCTGGCAGTGTTATATATGCTCACTTTTCCGAATTGGCCTGCGACAAGGCACCTGGAATCGCACCCTAAGACCCAAAGACCCACCTTGTTCACCATGATACACTAGGGTCCATCCAAAAATGCAGATATCGTGTCGTCTAGTTCTTCTTGAAGCCGTTCTTCTTCACCTGCTTCTTGTCTTTTTTCGCGTCCGGTTTGCTAAATGTCTTGTGCACCCTGGGCTCCAACAAAATCACGTTCGACTTGACCACCAACTCTTTGGTCTCCAACGCCTTCTGCTGGTCGTCCTTGCTTCTGAAATCGCACAAGGCGGTCTTGTTGGTTCTCTTGAAAAACTTGATGTCGCCAAACTGCTTGATCAACGCCGCCTTCAACTCGTCGTCCTCCACCTCCACGTTCTTAATATAGATCGGGTACCACTCCTCCTTTTTGTACTTTCCGTTAGCCGCCGAGGGGGAACCGTTCTGAGCGGGTGAGACTGCGGTTTTTGCAGCCGAAGCCGGGGACACCGCTGCAGGCACGGTGGATTTGGTTGCAATCGGTGCTGCTACAGTGGCGCTTTTGGGAGCGGTTTTCGGCCCGATCGCCGCCAAAGTGGCCCACGTGGGTTTGTGGGCAGGGGCTGCGGGAGTTGCGTTCTCAGATTCAGGAGCCTTTTCCGGCTCGCTAGCCGCTGGCGTGGTTTCTGCGGTTTCCTGTTCTTCATTTTTGGGCTCCTCGGTGGCCTCCGAAACGGCAGATTCTTCGACCTGGGGCTCAATTGTTTCGTCTTTCTCGGCCTCGGTTTCACCCGCGGGCTCCTCTGATGCCTTCACACCGGCCTCAGCAATACCAGCAGAAGATTCAGCAGCAGGCTCCTCATCTTCCACCTTTTCAGTAGGCTTGGTCACGTGTACGGGCGTGGCAGCGGCCTGGTGTGGCGCAGCTAAGTCCACGAACTTCAACACGTCGTTGGCGATGTCGTAGACGGTTTTGCCCTTGGCCCGCAACACAAAAGTCTGCACAAACTGCCAGAGTTGCGACGATCCGCGCTTCCACGAGCCCAGAACGACAATCAAAATGGACGAGTCGACGGATTTCTGGAAGGTGGCGGACTCGACCACAATCTTGTTCTTTGCAGCCCCTGAGCTAGCCGCCGAGCCCTCGTAGAAGGCACGCACAGCTTCGCTGCCCTGTGCTACGTGGACCGTTTTCGCAATTCTTGGTGCGTTTTCGGGGGCTTCGCCGGACTCGGAAAGCTCCTCGTGCAGCACGGACGCGTCCGCGTCGTAGAACGCGTAGAGCTTGCTCTTGTCCGCGGTGTAGCTGCCATAGTATTTCTGGAGAAACAACCAGCCAATGGACTCGATGGACAACTCCTGTGCTGCGTTTCCTGCGGGAGCGGCTTCCTTGGCCGCGTCGTGCGCTGCCGCGTTTGCGGCCGGGGTCTCCACGGGTGGCTTGGTTGCTGGAGGCATGTTGGAAGTGTCCTTGTTAGGAGTTCTGAATACGTGGTGAAGACTGTCACGAGATCTGAAAAGTCGCTGCCAGATGTGTCGCGCGCAGGGCGCTGTGTGCAGGACGATTCAATGGTTGCGACAGCGAGTTTCAGCCGGTGCTGGGTGGTTTGGAGGGTTTTGTGGTGGTGGTTGGTAGGGTCGGTTCTGCTTTGTTTTTTGTCCAGATTTCATGACTATTACGCTTTTCGGTGGTGTTTGTGTGGTGCTGGCTTCTATGAGCAGTGCGGCTAGCTTATTAGATGTGACGTAGTTCGTTACCGGGTGGCTGCGAGCCACAATAGTGCACCAGTTTATTACTAGAAGGTGATTAGCGAGTCATGGATGGTTTTAGTTAATGAATATATTCTAAGCGGTATTGAGTATATTGATAAATGAATATTGATTTATGGTTACTGACTAATGATTACTGGTTAGTAGTTATTGAATATTGATTAGTGGTTGGTGAATACTGAGTATTGATTGTTAATATTGATAAACGAATACTAGTTAATGAAATCTGGTTTACGAATACTGATTTATTAGTATTGGCTAATGAATATTGGTAATGAATATTGTGTGTTGGCTAATGAATATTGGTAATGAATATTGGCTAATGATTACTGATAATTGAATACTAAATTGTCGTAGCTAATACTCCAGAGCCTCACTGTGATCGCTGGGGTCACTGGGTTATACTGAACGCACTAATAACTAAAGCCAGTTGACTTTAAAAGATATCTTTCCGGATCTTTGAGAATGAGTCATAATATTTAGAGAGAAAATATTCAAGAATTTTAGTTAGATCTTTCTTTGCCACTCTAAAGATCGACCTAGTATTCGTCTGAGACTATAGCTAGCTATGCTACTATAGGAAACTTTATGTCCAGTGGGTAGCCAATCTGCAGCTATAAATCGTATGACAATTTGGGCTAATTTTTCGGCCCCGTAAGAGCAGGAATCGCTTTTCAGAATCACATTTATGACTGCTCTCTTTTTCACCGCTCGTTGTGGAGAGAAAACGTTGTCTTGCCAAAGACCCCTGTCGAGCTTCGAACCACACTTGGGAGCTGCATCTCTCGATATAATTTATTCTAAGCAAAGTCTCCGTTGGCTGGAAACGAATTACTGCCTTCGCCAGATCCGATCGTGGAGCAATTGCAGGCAAGATACCCGATCAGGCCGCAAAAGCTGCTTTATTCCCTGTATATCCAGTCATGTATTACTAGACATTGACCGTCTTTTGGCGGGCTGAGCTCAACACGGATTGGGCTTTGGTATCAATTGATTGCATTGAATTCCGATCCCACGACGGTGGAGACAGTGAGAGTTGTTGTATTACTGTAATCAGCACTCATTGTGGAAGATTTGAATGCTGGTTTGCGGCCATCCGAGAAATCAGTAAGTAACAAAGTCCAAACCCTATAAATTCGAACACAGCAGTACATTGTATGATAGTATTCCCAGTGCGTATTATCACTGTGATCAGTAGTGGCCTTGTAGAATGTTATTATTATTGAGGTCCTTCAATGTTTGAATTATAACAAATTTTGAGCAGAAATACATATCTGAGTACGATCGAAATCAGTTGAGGTTATATCTTTACCCATCCATTTTTTAGTTCAAGATAAGGTTATCCATGTTTTTATCTTCCCCTAAAGGCTTTTGCTCAGCTCTAGAATAATCTACAACTTTTTTAGTGGACCTGTTACGTCTAAAACCATGTAGATATCCTGTACTTTCAACGATAAGTAAAGATATAAATAAACACATATACAGATAACAACAAAAAGCGATTACAAGCAAAATCAAAAGGCATAGAGTTTAAAGAATGAAATAAAACAGCGGAAGTAACAGTACCAATAGATGCTTCAGACATGGTAGACCACCGGCGGCCAGGAACGCCAGTTTTCGATTCAGTGACATTACCTCGAAAACCTTCACACAACCCCAAACCGCAATAAATCAAATCTGCCTCATCTCCGATAGCAAGCCGCATGACTAAGCTTAGTAACCCGGCACATGACCAACCCACGGCCATACAAATCCAATGGCCCGCTGAATTTTCAGGTACAGATTCTAATCGAGCATTTGTTAGCTTCATTCTTGGAAACCAATATGGAAGCGCGTCAATCGTGCTTCCTACCGACTCGCCTACTCAATCATAGCTGTTCGGATAAAAACCATATACATGGTTCCACAACTTCACCTCAAACAACTCACTTACCCCACCACCACCGCACTTATCGTAGCTGTTTATTGTAGAGAGCAGGCCAAACCAGTCCCACTTTTCGGCTCGCTCATACTTCTAGACTCAATATATACCTCCCAGAACCATTCTTCATGGTGTCTCCATTCCTTCACTAGTTCTCGCTCCCCTGTAGCCTTCTCCCCAGCCTCTTCCCTAGTTCCCGGTCTCGCGTAACAACTCCTCCAAAACACGGTTCTCTGCCTCGGTCTTGTCGTTCATTCCGCTGAAAGACTTGATTCCCATTCTGCGCAAGACGTCGATGGTCGTGCTGCGCGCAAAGCCCATGTTCTCGAACTGGCTCACAATGGCGTCGTCGATTCCGTACAAGGCGGAGTCACTTAATTGGGCAGATCCTGCACCGCGTTCGTCGGTGGCGTACACCTTCGTCCAGTACGCGGCCGTGTCCTCGAAACCGGCCTTATTACTAATGTAGTGCTTGGCCACCTCGGCGTCCTGCGGGTCGTTTGGTTCGGGCGACTGCAACAAAGATTGCAAGGAAATCAAGGACGATTTGAGGGTCAAGATCGGCGTCCACGCGTCCTTCAAAATGTCCAAGCAGATGGCGCCGGTCACAGACGAGATGTTGGGGTGGTAGATTTTCGTCAAGAACTTCATCACCGGCGGTTTGAACGGGTACTCGTTGGGGATATTGATGTCCACTTTGAACACACCTTTTTCGTAGGGCGTTCCCGGAGGACCGCTGAAATAGCCGACCAAATGGGTCAAGTCGGACTCGTTGACCAAATCAAGCGAGACGCCGGATTTGGTGTCCTGGCGGCACTCCTCGAGTTCCTTGGCGATTCTCTTAACTCTGGACATTGCTTAGAAAAGACAGCTATGCGTGGTGTATAGTGTTTCTGTTTGCGGCGGTGCAAAAGTAGAGGTTTATTACGATGTGGCACTAGTCAAAATCCACAACACTGGTCCCGACGGCTTCCGCTTGTGTAGTAGGAGCCAGATCTTGGGATTTTTTCGTGGAGGTGGAAAGCGCTCTTACAAACTACGCTGTTTGTATACAGGACTACAATATACAAGGTTTCAGAGGCAGATAGCAAGAGCTATTATTAGGTGGTCACTAGAATACACTATTGGTACAGGGTTTTGGGAATTTGGGGAAACGTTTGCCAGGCGTTTGGGCAAGCTTTTCTTGTTTCTGTCTGAACTGGGACTCACTGTTCTCACTGCGCACTAGTCTTACCTTATCGGCACTAGGCACGGATATTTTTCGCCAAAACGTCGAAAATCGCCCTCATTTCCGGCGCGGCCCGCTTGATGAACGGCCGGCTGAAAAACTGGTACTGCTCCCTGCTCATCAACTCGGTCAACACCAACGAAAGGCCCCATGGATGCGGCTTGTTCACAACGTGCCTCTCCAAGAGCACGCGGGCCAAAACCTCGTCGATCTCGTCGCGTGTTTCCTCTGTGGCCCATGGCAGCTCTTGAGAGAAGATGTGGAGCACAAAACTCACGAACCATTGCGTGTGGCAGTTGGGCGAGCGGAGCTGGTTGGCCACGGCGTCGAGAAGATGGTATCTGAACTCCGTGCACCCCGCATTCAAGAGATCCACAAGCAACGACGTGTGTGACGATTTCGAGTTGAAGCCACGGCTGTCCCTGGGGAGCTTGTCTTCAACCGCCGAGACGCCCACGTGTAAAACCAACGCATTGATGAGCCTGGTGTTGAAGTTCACGGTGTCAAATCCAAAGTTGGACACCTCCTTCGGGTAGTTCAACCGGAGTCCGGTGTAGATCGTACGCAACAACGCAGAGGCAGGGATCCGGATGAAGTTCTCCACAGGTTTTTTCAACCCGACCTTGCACAAGTCATCAAGAGGCGGATAGAACACCCCGGGAACTTCATTGCAGCCTGGCAAGTCGTGGCAGTCCAACGAAACCGAGTATGGGCTGGGCGCAGAAATATGCTTTGGGGTTGCGGACAAGATGATGTTTTTGACCTGGATGTACACAGAGGGCACGGCCGTGATCAACTGGTAGTGGCATTCGATCAAGAAATCGGGCTCGTCGTGCGCCAACGCTGTGAAGATGCGGTTGATCGCCTTGAAGATCACGTGGGTCACATCGTGTTGCACTTGTTTCTCCGTGGAGTACACGTTTTGGAACTTCAAAAGAGACGACAAGAGCTTGACCGCAACGCTGTACCCTGCCTTATCTGGCGACTCGAGCAACTTGGGCAAGAACATTCTGTGTGCAATCAACGAGATCCATGCAAACGTGAAGCCTGGGTAAATTAGTGGTTGTACTGAATCGAGAACATCTCCGAGCGACGAATAGAATGCGTCATCCAAATGGCTCGTAGCACCAGCATCAAGCGCGGACGCTTCGCTCCAAGTGCACATGAGCGAAGACAACAACTTGAAGTATGCTCTTTCATTCCACGTAGCCTTGGATCCCTCATGTTCGTTGACAAGCACGAGAACAATGATGCCAAAAATGGTCTTCATATACTCCGACGCATCGTCGGTACTCTTCTTGCTGAAGCGGAGAAGAATTCTCGTGATTAAGAGCGCGAAACAGTCCACCGACAACAAGACCTCCCGTTGGGTCCTGCTCCTTATTTCGTGCTCAGTGACGAACGCGGTTGTGCTTATTTCAGTTGCTGCTCTGAAAAACGTCTGGAACTTTTCGGGCTCTGTCAAGATCCCGCTATGGAACAACTTGTCAATGAACGCGTTTTGCAAGGCCAAACTGTTCTCGCTGTGGCCAACCAACTTGGCCCACTCAACAAAGATGTAGCCCATCTGCACGAAAGCATCGCCCTCTTTCTTGTCGGACGATGATGACAAAGGAATGTTTGACTCGTTCAACAACTTGAACAATTCGTCGCGCATAGCAGCAGCCTTCTGGTGCTCTTCAGTGTCTTCAGGGTCGTAATTCAACAACGCATCCAAAGTACAGGCGAACTCAGAACGCAAAGCGATAGGTCTAGGGCCATCGGAGTTGAAAACGTTCAAAAGCAAGCTGGCGGCAAACTTCACTAGAACGGCACTGTTGCTCTCCGCAATGAGCTTCCCGATCGAGCTGTCGAGCTTGAGTGGCGTCACGAGCTGCACCTTTAAGAGCGAAAAGATCACAGGCATGTTGAACTTTCTCTGGTCCAGCGAGTGCACCATCCACCAAGTGACGTCCTTGGCCGTGGATGGAGAACACTCGCAAAGCTTGTCAAGAATCACCACGTAGATCTCATTGCTCATTGGATTCTCGTGTACCTGGGTAAACAAGCAATTCACCGCATACTGGGCAACCTTCAACAACAACTCGGGATACTTCACGGCATTGCTCTGACAGAGAGCCAACGCCTGGGTAAGGGACTGCAAAATGGGGTGGTCCGCTGGCAACTCGTGGAGCGTTGTCTCCTTGATTCCCGAAAGCGTCAGAATCGCCTTGTCGCACATCTGCGTGATGAAGCTGAAAAGCTGATCTGCCGAGGAGTCGTCCTGCAAATGAGAGGGGGCAGTTTGTGGCGTCGCTTGGGGGTCAAGCATGGCTCCGTCAAGCGTCTCTTGAGTTCTGAGCTGCACTCCCTGTGCAAATTCATGCTCTGGATGCTCGTTTGAAAAAGCCTGTGGGACGTTTTGTGGGGCATGCTGTATGCCTTGTTGAGGCAATTGCTGCACTGGGTGCACTGGTTGTGACGTTTGGCCCACGGGGCTTGCCTTGGCATTTGGCCCAGGTGCTTGCGGGACACCTTGAGCCTGGTCTGCACGAATAATAAAGGCATTTGTTCCAAAGCCAGTGTAAATCTGCAACTGTGTGTCATTCAAACCTTCTGGCTTCAAGCCGAGAGGCGGCGGCAACTGGAGAGCATAGCTGGACGCACTCTCATCAAGGAATTGCTCGCTCGTGTTGTGGCGTTCACGAACAATTACTTGCAGCCGCATCTGGTTTTCGATCAACTCGCTGATGTTGCTCGCAGCCAAGTTCTCCACAATCTCTACACATAAATGCACGTTGCTCTGGATTGCCGAGTTCAACTCCATGAGAGGCAACTCGTTGGAGTTGATCTGGTTTCCAAGCAACTGCAACATGGTGGCCTCCACGGTCTCGCTCAAGATCTTGCGGCCACTGCAAACAACCATACTATGCGCGAGTTGCTGCGCCATGATCTGGTAACTTTTCCTGAACTTCGCCGAGTCACCTTCTGTCGCGAAATCCTTCCTTACCAACGCCTCTGTTGTGGATAACACTGCCTCGGACACCCTGCTCAAAATAGGCACCGCACATTCCCTCACCGCACGTGCAAGAGAAGCCTGGAAAGCCCTTTTCAAATTGGGGTTTTGGGTGAAGATTGTGCTACCAACCAAGTTGCTGAAGGAGGCGTCCAACTGGTTGGCCAGCGACGTTGGGGGTACGTGATCGTCCATCTGTCTCACCTGCTGGAGATGCTGCAACTGCGACAAGTGTTGTTGCTGCTGTTGCTGTTGTTGCATCATCGCAGCCTGCTGCTGTAAATGTTGCTGCATTTGCAAGCTCTGGTCTGGGCCATCTATGGACAACCCAGCAAGATCCGTGATACCGCCCTCTGTTCTGGCACCAAACATAGCAGCCAAGGCCTCTGGTTTCGGGTTGTGGGTCCTGATCAACGTCGATGCCTCGATATCCTTTACTTTCATGTCAAAGGCGTTCAACAACACCTCGATTTCGAACTTGAGGTTAAGCTTCAAATCAGCACATTCGTAGAGCTCAACTAGCACCTTCATCACTCCCAAAACCCAAGGGTTGGGGCATCTGAAGACGCGCGAGTGGCTAGCCTGCTCCAAGATCTTGCACACGAAAGGGATGACGATGTGGAGGGTCTTGAAATCAAACGCTTCTACAAGCAAGTACTTGAGAGCAATCTGGTCTCTCTTCAATGGTCTGTCGTGCGCCAAAGTGATCTTACCGAGCCAGGCACCGAGGTTCTTCAAGTGCAGTCTGTCCGACACAGTGTCCTTGAAATTTCTGAGCAACTTGCCCACCTCGAAGAGCGTGATGTTCAACACATACTCGTAGAAAATTGGGTTGTTCAACGCAAACACCAAGTTCGTGTATAAGGTATGGTTATTCGGTTCGGTCCTTGCGCGCTCGGTCACCAAGTAGTTGGCAAACCAGGAAAAGTATTTCTCTGCAAACAAGCTCTTCACATCTGCTAATTTGGTCAACATGTTGTCGGACGTCATGTTGTTGACGAAGAACAACAACTTGTCAGAAACAGTCTCGTTCGGGTCCTCCTGCGCAGCAATTCCCACTGTCTTTTTGACGGTGGAGATCGAGTTGTAAATCACAGAAACGGCTTCAGATTTTCCTGCTTGGTTGCTCTCCAGAGCAGGTGCAGCCAGGGGGACGTTGGAGTCCGGACATGGAATCCCGTTCGAAGCGTCCTTCACGATTTGGAACATCTTCGCGTGCGCTGAAAGCGACTGGCACTTGAGCAAGTGTTTGCAGTACATCGGGTACTCGTGCAACCTCGACTTGAAGTTGTACAAAGACTGCACAGCAAATTTGAACATGTGCGAGTCATGTGGCTGGTTGCATGACTCCCAGATGAAGTTGAGCGCCACGGTGAGGGTCGTACCCTGGATCAAGTCCTTTTGAAGAAGCGCCCCGAAAAGAAGCGACGTGGACGCCAACGCAGTCAACGGATATTCAGAGAAGAATCGATACTCGTCGATCAAGGAGTGGATCATGCACGCAAACACGTCTTGCTCGTGTGGCACGTCGCTGTTCTTCATCCTGCTGAGCATCTCGACGATTTCCTTGATGTCCATCTCTTTGTTGTACATTTTCGAGTAGTACGTCTTCATCTCCTGCTCCACCTGTGGCGGGAACGAGTTGGAGAACCGCTTCTCATTCTCTACAATCGCCGCGTCGTGGCCAATCCCGTAGTTGATGAGTCTCGGGTACGTAGTCAACAAAGACAACTGCAAGTTCTTGAGTCGCTCCGGGTCAATAAGCCCCTGCGAGCTTTTGAGCGCGTCCAACAAAACATACACCACGCTCACTTTCAAGGGCCTGGTGGCGGAAACTGCCTGCTGCTGTCCGGCCTCAAAATCCTGTGCAGTTCGAGTTTCCAAGATTTCAAGCAATCCTTGGTAGATCACGCCCTTCAACTTGGGCTCGCGCACGTCGGTGTCGATTATGTGCCTCAAGCTGTCGGCAAACGCAGCGGCGTCCGGCACATACGCAGATCCTTCCACCACAAGGGCTAAGTACAAGTTGTATGTCATGCTCTTAGCCTTGCTGGTCAAATCATCAAACAAGTCGAACGTGGTCGCCGTCTGGACCACCTTGGCGAGCGCCTCCACCGAGCCGCGCGTCGTGTAGTACTCGATGAGTTTCAGGAGGGCCAACTGGATATCAAACTGTTTGAATTTCGAGATCACCTTGCCCAATTGCGCCACATTTTCGTCAGCCCACGCGCGGTCCATCATGAACGCAAACAACCGGTCGATGCGGTCGAGCACGTAGCCGTTTTTGTCGGGGATCGCCAACGCACCGGCGATCACGTGATGCGGTTCCGACCGGCAGTGCAAGTCGAAGAACTGCATGAGCCACGTGTCGAGCTTCTTGTCGCCCTCCGTGTGTGGTTTGTGCTGCGCTTGGGAGCTGATCTTGGCCATAACCTGCACCTCGAGTCTGGCGATATTGACGAATTTCAAGAGCTCGTGTCCGTTCGACGCCTCGTCCTCGTAGCACACCGTGAGGTGCTTCAGGTTCATGATGTCGAATGCGCCGGGCTTAGTGTACATGGACTGCAACATGAAAAGAAGCGTTTTGTCGAACCACCACTCGTAGCTCAACACGATGTCGATGGGCCCCTGCTTGAAATCAAGCGCGGAGAAGAGCTGCGTGATGCTGGCGACAGACGGCTGGCTGTTGCGCTTGGCGGCGTCGAACAAGAAGTCTTGCATCTTCGCCACCACTGCATACCAGTTCAAATGAAAGTTCTTGTTCTGGTCAATACTGCGCAAACACGCTTGCAACTGCGCACCTTTGGCATTGGCCTCGGGTAAATTGTTCACAAAGGTGAGCGACGTGATGCCGCCGTTTGTAGACGTGAGGCCCTGCGAGCCTGGAATGAGCACCTCTGCTAAAATCAATGCTATACTTTCATCCGCGTCCTCCGGCTTGATCTGGAGCAACGAGGGGAGGAGTTTCTCGGGTAACAAGTTCTCGGGCCCGATCTCGAGCAAGAGTTCTTTGAATGACATTTTCAAGATGCTGCGGAAGAAGGCCTGGACTGGTGGAATTGTCAGATCAAACGCGTTGAACTGGCCGATCGTGGAAAGCTTGTGGAGGAAAGGGTACGTGGGAGAGCGTAATATGCAGTCGAGGAGTACGTGGCACCACGAGCGGTCGGTGCTGGTGCTTCTCTCGATAACTAGCGCCGGAACTTTGGCGGCGGATTCTTCGAAGAAGTGCTTGACTTTTGCGGACTCAGGGTCGGCGATACGGGACACTAACGTGAAGGCGAGGACGGGGTCGACGGCGAAACGCTCGATGTACGTGAAAATGAGCTCGGTGGCGTTGTTTCCAAGGACAGAGGCGAGTTCTGGAATCAAGAACTCGATGTAAGTGCAGTCCCTCGCGAGGTGGTCAAGTTCTGCCTTGAAAATGCGCTCAACGGGCGTTAAAAGGGGCGCGGGCGACTGAAACTGGTCCTCTACTACAGCGACGAGCTTGTTGTAGAAACACGTGTGCACAATGTGGTGCTGGCGCTCGGTGGTAAGAATGTATCTGATCTGGCTGTGGTGCGACTTCCAGGAGGCGTCAGAAGCGGTGGCCAAAAGGATCAGGAGCTGGTTGAGGATGATCGACACGTAGGGCGCGCTTTCCTTGATGCTGGGCTCGTGGACGAGGATGGTAAGCGGATTCAAGGGTTTTTCCTGCAAAAGCTGGGCGAGGTTTTCTTCTTCGTGGGTCGTGGGTGTGCCCGGGGGGCTGGCCTTTAGCGAAGTCACTGTAAAAGGTGTGTTAGGTGAGGAGGGAGGCCCTTTAGGAGGGGTTGGCGGCAGATCTAGTCAGTAGTCTGGCGTCGTATGTGGGTGATGTACCTGGCGGTTAGTAGCGTTCGGGGGCGGTTTGGTTTGTAAACTTGGTCACGTGACTGGTGGGAAGCGATCCGGGTCGTTTCCTGATGTTTTCCAGCTTTGCCGCTGTGTTGGATGGAAACACGAATCTCCATTCGCACTATGGGGCAATTTGCCAGCAGGATTCTGGGGTACGGCTTTTCCCGGCGGAATCACGCTCTGCCTGGCATTGGCCAGGGAAGGGCGAAATCACGTGCCACGAAGACACTCGTGGCGGAGTTCAACATACTAATCTATGCAAATAAAGGCAAAAACCACTGGTGTTAAAGTGAGTACGGGCACGTAGTAGGTCAAAATTTTAGTGAGCTTCGGTGGAGGTGCGAGTTACCCGGCAGTGCACGACCTGGCCATAAAGGACATAGAGCGCCGCGAGCCCCAGCTGCGAAACTAATAAGTAATGTAATAACCGTGCATTCAAACCAATAAAAGGGTAAAAGAAGAGAAAAAAGTAAAAGAAGAAAAAAGATGAAACAAAAACAAAACAAAAACGCCCTCTCACACGTCGATGGCCTGGCTGATCTCGAGTCTGAGAGCCTCGTCCTCCACACTCGCGTATGCTCGTTTTAGCAACTGTCTAAGTGTCTCGTTTTCTACAGAAAGATCTTCCATCGTCGTGCGGATCGACCCGCTGTCGCTGACGGACCACTTTCGGTCTCTTTTCATATGCCTGTCCCACGACATGCTCGTAGCACTCGAGTAAATGGACTCGGTGTCTTTAGTAGGAGAGAACAACGACAGGTGCGATTTGTCGCTCTCGGTGCTAAGGAGAGACGTGGCCGATTTCATGTTGTTGTCGGTCTTGCCAGAGGGCGAGATCGCCAAACTCTTGAACATGCCAAAGACTGAAGATCCGCTTCTTTTGTGCGTGTCTTTCTTCTTGGGGGTGACCACCTGGGGCACAACGTCACAGGACGACACCACAAATAACGCCTCGTCCATGGAAAAAAGCATGTCGCCGAAGAACGCCGTGGCGTTGTTGATCACGTGCCCCCACTTGGACTCGTTCAAAAGGTGCTGGTACACGACCTCCTCGTCGCCGTCTCCAAACGACATAAGAATTGGACGGTTGCAGAGAAGAAGGCCCATGGAGATTTTGAAAATGCCCACCTTCCAGCCCTCCATCAAGCAGAAATCCACAATCCGGTTATTCACGGTGAAATCCGGCGCATGGATCAAAGTCACCGAAAGCCACCATTGGTATAGAAACACTTTGCAGTCACAGAAGGACGCAAGATGTGCCGCGAGCTCAGGATCCACCGATGTGAGGGTAGCCCAGAATTCCCCGTACCACTTATCCAACGTACCGGACATGGTGGCTGGCACGAAAATCGACCGTAGTTCCGGCTCGCACTCCATGATTTTGCACAACGAGTGGAACGTGGCTTCGCGGTCCTTTAGCTGGTAGAAAAGAGTGCCCACGAGGAAAAGAAGGCCCTGGCAGTAGCCGAGGTCCAAGTCGTAGTTGGCATACACGTTCAATATTGTGAGCAAGGAGTCCACCGTTTCCGGGTCCTGGAAATAGAGCATCTGTGGGAACGTGCGCGTCAAGTCCTTTTTGATCTGGTTGGAGATCTCGCGGTTGTACGAGTGCTGGAAGTTCTTGAATAGCACCTTGGCCTCGTCTGGAATGCCCGTGAGGTTTTTCTGGTTGACCAAAATCAACTTCTGCCACACCAAGGGCCGAAGCTGGAACGGCACGCCCTTTTGGAAAAAGGCCACTTTCGAGTAGTTGGGGAGCGCCAAGAGCGTTTTGTAGGGGTTTTCTAGAAACGCGTGCCAAAAGTCGCTCTCCACGCCGGGAGCAAACCCCTGGGAAATGGCCCCGATAAACGAGACACAACATGGCGCCCCACTGTCTGATAACCGTGCTCTGCAACTTGGACATAGGGTGACCTCGTCGGAGCCATAGTCATAATTGGCAAAGATCGCTCCGATTTCCGTCTCTGAAGGCGCATGCTCGGGTGCTGAGGCCACAGAAAACCTGTTGAGGTCTGCCTTGAGGTCGAGGTGGTTCAACATGATGGCATTGGACGACACGGACATCTCCGCGAGCGACTCCTCGAATTCCAACAACGCCTCAGAAAACATGGCTGGGTGCGAAAAGTGGTTGTTCGTCGTCGATTCTAGGGTATAAGCTACTATGCTGCCGGAGCCTCAGTAGGTGCCTTAGTATGTTTTGGTGTTTCTGGAGAAAAAAGGCGAATCGTCTTTAGTCTGGCTTTTTTCTTTCCTTTTTCGCCTGGGTGCCTGCTGGCAGTGGGTTATTCCTTCCGCTTGTGAATGGACAATCTGGATCTCGAGTGCCCTGCTGCAAGAGGAAACTATAGACAGAGCAGAGGTATAATAGGGTGGTGTTGAGGAAAACTCGTGGCAATTGCAAGAAAGTGTCTCTGAAGGAGTGACTGGGGTCGGATAAAGAAAGAGAGTAGGGACTGACTTTAGTGATCCCGGGCAAACAACTCACGTATTCCTCAATAGGCAACGTTGGCTGGCTGCGCACTGGGGCCACTTACCATAATAGGAAACAAGGCTTCTTTGCAGGGATGCAGTCGCGTTTTTTCCAAGGGCCCGTCGCGTGTTTCTGGGTTCGGGTTTGCGAGGGGGAACAACAAACAGGGGGGATGTTCTGTTCCTGATACGGATCACGTCATCTACGAGCATATCCGTCTTTTTACATTAGCTATACGGTCGGGGAGGTCGCTGCTGACGTCATATTGTTTGTTGTGACCTGCATAGAACGCGCCCGGACATCTCGCGGGTCTTGGTCCCCTGTTTCAGCATAGTATGGGCCAGGAACACGTCGTTCCAAATGGTCGTGTTTGGTTGGTCGTGTTTCAGCTGAGCGAAGTGTCAAGGAGCTCCAAACATAAGGGGCAACGGTGGCTTTCATGCGATCTTTTATGGCAGATAAGCCGTACGATACGTTACGCCTGTATTTGCGTGGATTTGTTTGCTCTGCTTCGAACGTCAACACGAGGATCCTTCGTGCTTTGTAGATCGCTCCAGCTTGAAAGTTGTGTTCTGGTGACGGTCTCCAATTTCATCTTACTCTGAACCCACGGAGATTGGAACACGCTATGCGGTATATGCAGGTTTCTCTGTGGGGCAATTTCGCATCCAAAGTGAGACCACTGCGAAGTCAACGCCATATAGTGCTGTGTAACTAGGCTGTATGTGGAGCGGTAACTATAAGATGTCTTTCAGTGGAGCTTTAACTATAAGATATCTATCAGTGAGCTGTACTATAAGATGTCGATTAGTAGATCGGTAACTGTGAGATGTCTATTGGAGCAGTATACGATGTCTATCAGTCACATTATGCGTATAGCTGGCAGTATCGTGGGTGTAACTGCCTCATTCGAGCAGTTACCCAGTCCGGTTCTGATGTTCTCTTGGTCTTTCGAACGGATCCACTTTTCCTGAGCTGGGTGTGCTTTGAGGGGGATATAAAACTGCTCGATATTGCCTACAAGTTATATGCCAAGCTGATGGTAGGGCACGTTTGGGTGCGAAGCACGGTTCATAATCCAGACCTGAGCCACACGATTGCACTCATGCGGTGAAAATCTGGACGGGGAAAGGACATACACATTCTCTGGGGGTCTGGCTCAGCTGCTCCATGTCTACCTTCGAGGATGCTAGTGGAGTTGACTCGTTGCATGTGAGTTCGAACACGCTTTCTGAGTCTTCCTGGGTGCGTGCTCCAACAAGGGAATATATGGAGAATCAGTTTTGCTCGGAAAGTGCCGTCCACCAATGTTTCCCCGATGTTGTACATGCCAGATCGGTGTTTGTTCAATCCACCGTTTCAGCTGTCACACTCCCCCACTGCTGCGTCTTACCGGTCCACTATAGGACTCTTTGGGCGATGCTTCACCTACTACTTTTCCAGAATAATCTTTCTTTTCCAGAAGCTTTCCAATATGAATTTTGTCTCGGACCTCTAAAGGTCACGCTGACGGTTGAAGTGTACGCTTGATCTCCACTGGTGGGATATCAAGGGACGAAATATGCGTTGCTTCAATATCGAAGTTCATACACTTGTTAGTTTCTAGCATGGACTCTCGAACGGCATGTCAATACAGCCACGTTGCTCTTGGTTTATCTGTCTCTCGTGGGGTCCCAAATTCGATCTATCAAGGCTGTGATCTCGCAAAGCTGAGCCATTTTGTTCTAAACACCGAACGCGATAGCACTACATCCTTAATTTGAAGATCTCGCAACAGGCTAGACTCTCATCTGAGAGGGCGAATCCAAAGTAATAGTTTAAACAGTAAAGAAACGCCACTTGACAGACCTCACCCAAAAAGGGGTGTGGGACACGAGGTTTATGAACTAGGTTTATAAACTAGGTCAACGAAGTCAACCGCACCCTCCACTCCACGTGCACTTGCAAGCCTACAAAATAAACTACACTCTGCATTAAGGAAAAAAAATTTATTAAAAAAAACTGAAATGGGGTTGATTCGATAGGTGTACTATCTGATTTGTGGGGCGACAGGGTCACTGCCTGATATTGAGGTCCAGCTGGACGATTTGATGCAACCGCAATGGAGGCACTATACCTGACCAAACCCGAGGGGACGGGAGTTGGCTGAATACTACTAGCGGTAAGGCTAGGAAGTCCGCAGTATTCGTTGGAACACGCTGGTCCAAATAAATGGGAGCGCCAGACTTGGAGAAAAAAGAAGGAAAAAAGACGGGGGGAATGGGCCCTTTTTATATCCAAAGGGCGGAGGCTGTTCCTGCATCACGGGTGGTGCTCGCCCGTGTTCTCAATTAGGAAGTGCGAGGGGAACACACAATCAGTGGTATTCTATTGATGTGGGAAGATAGATAAGAAAAGGGAAAACGGGGATGTCACGAATATATCCGTTTGGTCATCTTCTGCGTATTCGGCATCCTGGAACTTCTTATTTATGGTATCAGCTGATAACGTGTACGTTCTATTCTACCATCCAATTGTGGTACTGACTCACTCTTGTTTTTCTTATCTCTCCCTTCCAAGAGTGTGTATGGGGATACTTCATTGTGGAGCATTTTTGTAAAAAAGCCAAAAAAAAGAAGAGATAAGCTAACCACAACCACTTGCTGCAGATTCACATGTTTTTTTTTTTTTAGAAGTTCCGAGGATCACGTTCTCGTTTTTTTCTTGTTCGTCTCTATAAGTCACCGCTCCACGCGAATACACATAGTGCACGTCTGATTATCCGACTCTACCCACTTTTGTCCTAAACATGTATCTAAGTTTTCTCCAAAACGTATGTGTCTTCTTTCGGTACGTGAGTTCCGGAATTATTAAAAAGGAGGACATCGGGTCCCTGCCATGAAAGGAATCGCCCAGTAATCAGATTCTATTGTCAAGCAATAAATTCCTATAGTCAAGTAATCACTCCCATTGACAAGCAATGCACTCCTATTGTTGAAGCTAGGAGACGGTCAAGCACCCATATAGACGAGGAATATGCCACTGTTTTGATTTTTTTTTTTTACCTCTGAAGAAACAAGGGAAAACAGGAGTCTTTATCTTGTTTTCAAAGACTCAATTTGACGTGTAATCTATGTAGAGCCTATGTACTGCTCTTATTTGTACCATACGATCGGCTCTTGGTATCCTAGAAACATAGACGAATCTGTTGGTTGACTTCTGTGAGTTTGCGTGTTATCAAATGTGTGCTGTAGTTTTTCTAAAGGCTCAAAATAACAGGAACTATTGAGCGTGCCTCAGAATAGCCACTTTCATCTTAGAGGGGTCAAAGTCACTAGAAAAGCCTGAAGATACTAATGATTTTCTTAAAGACACAATATTCCCCATGGTGTGGATTTCTGTCAGACCTCCCCAACTTAGATTTTCACAATCCATACTTCGGGCAAGAACCTCCAACTGGTTCAGGTAATACATACACTTAGAACCTGGCAAGCTTCCCCGAAGCCTCTTTTCATGGCCATAAACGTCCCATCCTCTGAAAATTGAAAACCAATCACATGGAACGCCCAGAACAGGGATCTGTGTGTCCTGCATATACTCCTACCCGTCGGCCCACACAGCCTGTTTAGCCGCACCTACCCTAACTTCCAATAAGGCTCTTTGGCCGAGCGGTCTAAGGCGGCAGACTCAAGTTCTGTTATCGTAAGATGCGCGTGTTCGAATCACGCAGGAGTCATTATTTTTCACTTTATCATTTCTTTGATTTTTGAAACCACTGCTCTTCCCTTCAAGATTTTCTTCCTTTTCTTGCCGTAATCAACTCTCGAATGTCAAACCCTCACGTTGCTCTATCCATGAATCAGTGCACTGCAGTCTGAAATTGCCCGATTAGGAATAGTTATAAACATCCACCGCGTATACTGTAAAGTAACAAACGGCTCTAAGTGCTTACATCGCATCAACAGACGTTGAATAAACAAAAACGCGGAGACCAGTAGCACTCTCTCGCAACGCCCTGGGTTACACCGCAGATTATGGCCACGATAGCAGACGAGTACGAGCCTCTCGAGGTGATCGGAAGGGGATCTTTCGGCACGGTCAGAAAGGTCCGGCAGAGGGACACGGGCACCGTTCTCGTCAGGAAGGAAATCGAGTACACGTCGATGAACAGCCAGGAAAAAAACCACATCATATCCGAGTTGCGCATCTTGCGCGAGCTCGACCACCCTCACATCGTCAAGTATCTACGCCACGACCACATCCCCGACAAGAAGGCCATCCACATCTACCAGGAGTACTGCGATGGCGGCGACCTCGGCAAGATCATCTCGCGGTTCAAGAGAAACAAGGAAAGCATCCCGGAGGAGTTCATCTGGGAGGTGCTAGTGCAGACCCTCTTGGCGCTCCACCGGTGCCACTATGGCATCGACTGCAGCAAGGTGAACTTGTTTGCGGGCGCCAAGAAGGAAAACGAGCCCGCGATCGACTCGGAGACGGTCATCATCCACCGCGACATCAAGCCGGAGAACATCTTCCTCTTGGAGCCGAAGAAAACCATCAAGCTCGGCGACTTTGGCTTGGCCAAGATGCTCACGTCGCAGAACGACTTCGCCAAAACCTACGTGGGCACGCCGTACTACATGTCGCCCGAGGTGCTCATGGACAACCCGTACTCGCCGGTGTGCGACATCTGGTCGCTCGGGTGTGTGTTGTTTGAGTTGTGCAACCTCCATCCGCCGTTCCAGGCCAAAACACACCTCCAGCTCCAGGCCAAGATCCGCAGCGGGCACATCCCCGCGATCTCGCCGGTGTATTCGGAGCATCTCCGCAGTATAATCAGCGAGAGCATCACCGTGGAAGCCGCGGCACGGCCCACGTGCTACGAGCTTCTCAACTCCATCTCGGTGAGGATGTTCCGCAAGGAGATGGAGCTCAAGAGCCTCAGCGAGACCCTTGCGGCGTTCCAGGCGCAATTGGTGATCAAGAGCACGGAATTGAAGAAAAAGGAGGCGGCGTTGAAGACCATCGAGGCGCGAGAGGCTGCGCTCGAAAGCAGAGAAGCCACGGCTCACAGCGTGGAAAAACGGGAGGCGCAGTTGAAAAGTATCGAGCGCCGCGAGGCTGCGCTCGAGCTTCTAGAGCGAAAGGTCCAGCTCCAAAAACAGGACCTCGACCGGCAGCTCGCGCTCAAAAAAAAAGAGTTGGAGGACGAGTGCCTCATGACACAGCGGAAACTACAGAAACACCGCGACGACTTGGAGGCGGACTTGCGCGACGACTTCGACAGCCGCAAGAAGGCAATGGACCACGAGGGCAAGCAGATGCGCCTCTACTACCAGCGGGAGTTCCGGCACGTGGTGGAGCAGGAGGTGCAGATGCGAGTTGCCGAGTATTTGAGGCGAAATGTGGCGGACGGCGAGGGAGAGCTTCGCAGAAAGAAGTCCGACCAGTGGGATTCGAGGGGCGACGCGAGGTCCGACAAGTCCGACTACTCGTCGGCTTCGCTGGAGTGGCCGACTCGCGCACATCTGCCCAGCAAGCCCAGGGGCCCGCGGGATTTCATCGACGAGTCCAAGGGGCATTATCAGCATCAGCACCAAAACCAGTACCAGGCCCAGCCAGCTCCCCATCAAGGTCACTACCAGCTTCAGCAACCGCAGCATTACGTGGTGAACGCCAATTCTAGGCCACCACTCAAAATACGCAATCTGGATATCGAGCACTCGCCCCTGCGGCCCGAGAGGAAACGGCTCACCGACGAGATGGAACGGATGAACCTACAGAAACGGAACACGCCGGAGTTCGAGGAGCAGTACATGCGGCAGAACTACCGGTACTGAGGAAGGGACTAGGGAGGTCATTGAGAGGGTGTCTATTAAAAGAGGTGTCTCTTATACGATAGAGGATCTTATACTATGAAGGGTCTCATACTATGGGGGGTCTTATACGATGGAGGAAAGACTCGGATACGATGGAGTCTCGGGACGATGGAGTCTCTTGAGGGTCTCTTTTGTTAGTGGCAGGTTATGTATATTATGTAGCGGTATTGGGTGGGGATAGTCCTTTCAAGATCGAGTTGAACGGTGCCACGAATAGCGTTGCTAGGGAAGCGTTAATAGAACGTTCAGTCTTTTGGCTTCGTCTGGCCGGAGGCCATTCCCTACGAACAAGCATCCAGGACTAATCCGAAGGAAAGAAAGGACATGAATGAGACACTTGGAAAGACGCTTTGTATTTTCAGCAAGAGAAGGCAGTGTGTTGATGGTGATGCCACGAACCACTCATTTTGCCAAAGACACTATCCATACCAGTGTTGATTAGAGTGAGAAAATATATTTATTTGATGTCTCGCATTAATCACCACGAACATTTATCATCTAATCCATTTGATCTGCGTCACATTTTTACCTGCCTGTCCTACTTGTCCTTTTCACCCTCAATTATTCGATCTCGACACATTCATACGACCTACTCGGCCCACTTACTGCCCGTCAACGCCTCGTACGCCTCTATATACTTCAGCTTCGTGCGAATGGCTATCTCGTCGTCCATGGCCACGCCGTCCTTTCCGTTCAAGCTGTTGCTCGTCAACCAGTCGCGCAAAAACTGCTTGTCGTACGAGTCCTGTCCGGCTCCGATCTTGTAGTTAGTCGCACTCCAGAAACGGGAAGAGTCTGGCGTCAACACCTCGTCCACCAACACCACATTATCGTTCTCGTCCAAGCCAAACTCGAACTTGGTGTCCGCGATGATAATGCCTCTTTCCTTCGCGTAGTCCTTGGCCTTGGTGTACAATTTGATGGCGATAGCAGACACCTTGTCGCACAACTCCTTGCCCACGATTTTCTCGGCCTGTTCCGGGCTGATGTTCTCGTCGTGCTCTCCCTGCTCGGCCTTGGTGGAGGGCGTGAAAATGGGTTCCGAGAACTCCTGCGACTCCTGCAAATCCGTCTGCTTAATACGCAAGCCGTGGACCGTCTTCGTCTGTTTGTACTCCTTCCACGCAGACCCCGTGATGTAGCCACGCACAATGACTTCTAGCGGGATCAACTTCATCTTCCTCACGAGCAACGCCCGTCCTTCCAACTGCTGTCTGTATTTTGGCTCGGACAACTGAGCGGGCAAATGCTGGAAAAGATCCTTGCTTCCGGCAGGCAACGCCAAGTGGTTCGGCACCTCGGCGGCCAAGAAGTCGAACCAGAATTCCGACAATTGCGTGAGGATCTTGCCTTTTGCAGGGATGCCATTGGTCATGATCACGTCGTAGGCGGAGATACGGTCGGTTGCAACGAACAAGAGAGTCTTGGCGTCGACCTCGTAAATGTCTCTGACTTTGCCCCTGGCGATGAGGGGCAAGATTCCGTCGAGGTTGGTGGAGTGGAGCGACATGTTGGTGGAAAGGAAGGGTGGATAGATGGCTGATAATTGCACTATCAGGCCGAGTCAGAGTGACTGCGCGTGCACCCGTACATGCGGGAACACGGTGGTGTGGGAAAATGGTGGTGTGGGGTGCTTTTTGGTGCTGTTCTTTTCTGGTTGTTTCGAAGGAGGCCTAGGGGCAGGAATAGGAGGTTTTTGAAGAAAATGGCTTTTGCTGGTTCGTCAACACATGCAGACGTGACGGCTGTGGGAGCTATGGAAGTGGCTCTTATGTCGGGCCCGATCTGGCCAACGCAATACATTCAGAAAAAGGTGGCTACGGGTTTTGCTGGTCCTTCCTGCTTGTCTCGTGGTGTGCCAAGCGCAGTTATGCTTTCTTGTTTGCTCGAGCAATTGGTGGCATTAGTACTAATTAGTGCGGCCTCCGGGTCCATGAGACTCCCACCAGTCGTACTTACAAAGAGCAGACCTAGCACTGGTTGAAGTTCGTCATAAATAATAGTCATAAATATTAGTCATGAATATTAGTCAATGAATCACACGTTTTCCTGCGCCCAGAGCCGCTACTCCTGCCGCGTCTGCCTCTTCCGTCTCCTCTGGTCCCCAATACTCACGTCCTCGTCCTCACTCTGTGTGGAACTTTTCGCAGCCAGCTCCACCCGTGGAGGCAAGTCTCGTGTGCGTTTTCTGCACTGCGCCTCCCACTGATCGCCTCTGGCAAGAGTGTTTTCAAGAACTCCGTCTTCTTCCCCGGCACTGGTGGCTATTCTCGATGTCTTTGGAGGTGCCGTGGCTGGGCTGGTTCTACTCCGCTTGGATATGTCTTTTTCTTCGTTTGTTTCGTCGTTGAGGTTCCATGGTGTGTCTAGGTATCCAGGAATGGGTGTCAAGTCGGAGTCCGTGTCCAGATCCTCTTCCCAAACGGTGGTGATGGCGGTTAACTGGAAGCAAACCGCGGGCCGGTCCCTGTTGGTGGACTCGTTTATATCCTTGGGCAGAGTGGAAAAGGGCTTGAATTGGTCTTCCTGTCTGAATCCTGACCAGTTGCGAACTGGAGGTACGCGCTTTGTGTCTGTAGTCGGCTTTTCGAGCACGTTAGCAAAGTCCTTCATTGTGACAAACGCTTGGATCCAGGTCTGGGGCGACACTTTGGTGGGGGCCCTCTTTGTGGCCTTTTCTTTCGGGAATTCCTGCATTTTGATTGAAGGACTTGTTGTGGGACCGGCCGTTGCCTTGCTTTCAATTTTGGCTGGTTCTTCCACGCTGATCCCTGTTGCTTTACTCCAGGTGGTCTCCTCGTTTTCGCTGGCCTGTTTGGCATTTTCTGTGTCTTTTGTGGAGACGATCTCCGTGGCAACGTTTGTCCTTTCTTCCGTTGACTGCTTTTCTTCAACCAAGCGATCAGTGGAAGTCACAGAGATATCTGGGTATGCAGAGCCCTGTTCAAAACTGTCGCCCTTCATTATATCTGATGAGAGATTTATTGTAAAGATAGCAATAAATGATCTATGAATGGTTGGACAGATGTGACCAAAGAGAGGTATCTCGAGATTACTCACCCATCTTATATATGTAGATTTGGACTCGGGAGGTATCACAAATGATCCGAATTTGGTCTGCCGGGGAGCCGAAAGGAGGAATCGACCGTGAATCTGCGGCTGATCGTGGCCCACTTTGGAATCGGTTGACGAAAAAAGATATGTGCTCCTCCAATTACATGTATAAAATGTGGACCTCGTCAGCCGATCAGAATGGTCTTTGCAAGATTACTTACTGTTCAGGTCTGTTGGAAAACGAGCAAGCAACACTATATGTGTTTTTGGTGGACCTGAGCACGAGGATATAGAAAAGGTACACAGAGGGACTAGTCCGTCTATTGCAATATTCCCATGGATTACGATTCGTTTCTGCCTCGCAATATCAAACACCACGATCGGCCGTTTGAACAGTCTATCGGACATACAGCGAGCCGCAGTGGATTACAAAAACCAGCACGGTTTACACGACGATGACCCTAAAGTTGTCGGGGCTCAAAAGAGTGTACATTTCTGCAATTTAAGTGCGTCTCCAATTGCTATATCCTCATGAGAGCATTACTGGTATGCCATACAGTGGTCCCATTGTGTTACCTAGCATAACCTCCATTGGCACCAAGGGATCCCACCACCCCTAAATTCCTCGAGCAAACTCCAACACCAAAAAAAAGAATACCATCCTTATATCCTATGGCCGAAAAAACATACCATCAAATCATCTCTAACATGCTCGCTGCCTCTCTGGGTGCAAAATGCGACACGCGCGCACCTGCATAGACCCCGTCACGTGTTATGATTCCATAGCGACCTGGATTGCAATTTTTGCAGTTTGCTGTTTCTCCTCCAGCACCCCGAAAATGGCCTCCAACATCACCTGGCACGACAACTTGACCCACGACGAGCGTGCGGCCCTCAGAAAACAGCGCGGTGTCACCGTGTGGTTGACCGGTTTGTCCGCCAGTGGAAAGTCCACCATAGCCTGTGCCATAGAGCAGGCCTTATTGCAGAGAGGTTTGAACGCGTACCGGTTGGACGGCGACAACATCCGTTTTGGCTTGAACAAGGACTTGGGGTTCTCGGAGGCGGACAGAAACGAGAACATCAGGAGAATCTCCGAGGTCGCCAAGTTGTTCACCGACTCGTGCAGCGTGACCTTGACTTCGTTCATCAGTCCGTACATTAAAGACAGACAGACCGCCCGGGAATTGCACGAAAAGGACAACTTGCCGTTTGTGGAGGTCTACGTGGACGTGCCTGTGGAGGTGGCTGAGCAGAGGGACCCCAAGGGGTTGTACAAGAAGGCCAGAGAAGGAATAATCAAGGAGTTCACCGGAATCTCGGCGCCGTACGAGGCCCCGGAAAACCCCGAGGTGCACTTGAAGAACTACGACGGCCAGAGCATCGAGCAGAGTGCGCAGGAGATCATCAAGTACTTGGAGGAGAAGAAGTACATCTAGGTAGGGTATTAGAGACATGGGAGAATTCGCCACGGTTTGCACGAATATGCCAGTCAGCGGTCGTCGCGGTGTCATAGCCCTGTTTCTTGTGTAGGTAATCCGTGGGTGGAACTAGAAGAAGTATAGAACGAATGCGTACAACGAATGAGTACAACGAATGAGTACAACGGGTAGAACCAATGAGTTGAATGAATAGAACCAATCGGTAAAACAAGACGCAGTATCTGCAGACGGCTTGGTGCTGGATGTCGAACCACCAGCGATAACCACATCGTTCGTCCTTCCAAATTGATCCTGAACAGCACCACTGAACATGCAATGTAACAAAGAATAGTGCATACTAAGTTGCAATTTACCAGCTTCCAGGCTTAAAAGAACCTTTTGCGGAGCCTCTTCTCTCAAGTAGACTAAAACGTTATAGCTGTTACATTGTTCCACTGCATTTACCTAAGAGATGTGCAAACGGTGGCGATAAGAACTTCGGCTGCCGCCCCCATGGTCAAATGTTCTTTTTTGTCTACGCTAAGTCCATTGATGTTTTGAATCACGTACACAGTTAAGGATCTGGCTCGTCATCCTCCCCTATGGTAGGTGTATGTAGGATGTACGATGTACTGGACAGTTGTGATAAAGGCTCTTGGCGACAGAGTGAGTGTGTGCTTTTGCTTGTTTATTCTGGCCATCGTAAACCAGTAGTACGTTACGACTAAGTGGCCAGTAAGCGGTAGCTAAATCACCAGTAAAGGCAGCTAAATTGCCAGAATGTGATCTCACTGGCTAGTGCATCTAAGACATCGCTCAGTGTCTGGAAACCACATCCAGCAAATGTGAGGTCCATCCTCTTAGGCACGTGACAACCAAATGACCAGAATGAGATGTCAAAGATGTCGAATAAGAGGACACAGGCTAAGGTATGCTGCTCAGCTTTCTGAGTAAACCTCCTCTAGCAACACCGAACCCCTTTCCAACACCAAACCAGCTCTGCACTACCCCACCCTACCCAATCCCCAAATGCACCTTCAACGACCCAAAAACGCCATTTTCTGGTTTTTTCCACCACTACTTCTTCAAGCTGTCGAGCCGCGCCTGCAAGTCGTCCTCGTCACTCCCGCCCACGGCCTGCGCCACGCGCCCCGGAGCATTATTCTCTGCGCTGATCTGGTTCGGTGTATCCTTCAAGCTGGTATTCAAATCCACACCAATCTCGTCCAAAACCTTGGTCAATATCTCGTCCGCCTGCTCGTCCTCGCCCAAACCGTCCTCGTCCAACTCCATGGCGTCGTCTATGGCGTCGTCCATGAATTCCTGTTTCTGGTCCATCATGTCGTTTTCTTTGGCGAACTCCTGTGCAATTCTCGACAACTGCGGGAGGTTCATCAGGCGGTTCATGCCCAGCAACAATCTCGTGGCGTCCCGCATGGACGTGGCCATTTGCGTGTTGCTACGTACCGACTGGATCCGCAACAGTATCGCCTGCAACTGCGCTTTCATCAGGTTGAACTTAACTATGTAGTTTTTCGTGCGAATGAGGTCCTTGGCCTGGATTTTGGCGCTGGCGATCTGGCCCTGCTTGGCCGACTTCTTGATCTCCAGCATGAGCTTTTTTTCCTGCTGCTGCAACTTGGTGGTTTCCCTGCCCAATTCCCGCTGGGTTTTCTCCAACGCACGCTGGTTTTTTCGGAGCCGCTCCTGGGGGGTGAGTTTTTTCCCAAACGCCCATTCGAAGATCTGAGACATGGCGTGGAGGGGGGTTTGGTTTAGTGGTAGTGTGGGGTTATGGCTGGTTATTGCTGGGGGCGCACTGATAAGGGGCGTGCGGGGGCCAAAGAGGGGGTTAGTTATATCTTGGGTCCCATTCTTGCCTACACTAGTTATTAATGATTGCATGAGTCTAATCCTTAGTCTATTTCGGGTTCAAATATTGATTAACTCTAATTGTTGCTCAGTCTAATTATTGCATGGGTCTGTATTTCTTACTCCCATTGCTACTCTCATTTTCGCGTGAGCCCATCTATTGCTGAGAATATTCTGACTCTAAATCTGGGTTAGGGCCTAAAGTATTGCTTGACTCTGAAAACTACTCGAGTCAGACTGATAATTGACTCTAATGATCGACTCAACTGATCGACTCTAATGATCAACTCTAATACATGACGCTAATACATGACTCTCACTAATACTTTACTCTAGTTACTACTTGAATCAAACTAATACTTGACTTAAGACTTGACCCTAATCATCGATTCTAGTGCTTGACTCTAACTCTTGCTTGGCCCCATCCTACCTGTTTTCTTGTAACCTCTCCTTATCTACTTGATTTGATGGAAAATATCTGCAAACACTGCAAGCAGTGACCTTAGAATTGGTCTGCGTACTCAATCCAAATATGATTGACAGCTGGTGTCAGACATGTCTGATATCGCGGTCCCATTCACATTTGACCAAGTACGTTACAGGTACGCGGTGTACTTGGTGCCGTTTTTAATCATGGTGAAATCTCACATTCGGGGAAAACGGGATTGCCCAGAATCACGATATTCTTTTCCGGAAAGTCCCAGAAGTACCAGAGATAACTCGGTCCGATCACGTTATTCGTGATTCGAAGAAGCTATCCAATCCTCTTTCATCTCGAGAGACTCTGACGGGTTTGAAACTCTTATATTCTTCCTAAGACCTCTTTTCGCAACAGCCCCATTTTATATCGTATCTTTTACCTCCCGTGACCCCTATTTCTTACTCCGAGTATTGCATGATTGCTAGGCTCCAATAAGTGCCGGCTGTGACTATTTACTCTGAAAGTTTTCCTCTGAACCCCGCTTCCTTTAAATGTTCTTGACTCTAATGACTATGTTTAGGAGTCTGGAGAATAAATTTATCTGTGCTTGAGATCTTAGTTATCCATGTTCAACAGTACCCATGGAGTTGACCAGATTTCTACTCACCCATAGGATTAGTACCCGATGGATCCACTGGCTCTTTCTCACTGTCTTTGATAGCTGGATTATGAGCAACTTTGGCTGTGGCAGTCGTATTCTGTGAAATTACATGTAATCCTAATGTAACAAACGTCGTCGGAATCACTACCTATGCCGAGAGATTCCTTTGTATTTCTTTACAGTTTCCGAATATCAATGAAATGAGAATTTCATGAAATATATTGTAACTAGTTGAACTAGTGATCTATGTAAAGACTCTAAACACCCATGCGGACACACAATTCAAGCTCAGCACTCACTCCAAGGCGACCAAACTCAGCCGTACTCAGTTCATTCATCATAAGGCTATTCACCATAAGACTATTCATCCATAAGCCTTTACTTGTACACTCTCGGAGAAAGACTGTCTACGTTCGTGATTTGAACACTCCGACCCTAAGGCCATAACTATCCAATAGGACTTACCTTCCACACAACTCTCCACCTAGTATTATTTGTCGTCATGACTAGTATTACTCGTCCTCAAGACTAATACCATTCATCCTCAGGACTCAATCTATCTCATGAGATTTTTCTTATCATATTAAGACCGAAATGTTCCATGGTCGAGGCTATAACTCCATGCCACTTTAACTATTCATGCTTAGGGCTTGTTCATGATAGGACTTCAACTATTCATGATAAACTTTAACTATTATGTAAGACCCTAACCAGCTATGTTTAACACACTCTAATCCATGCTTGACTCAGCCTATCTATACTTACAATTCTCATTCACGTTTAAGACTTTAACTGTCATACGTAAGACTTTAACTATCCATCCAAGGCTTCATTCATCTGTTCTTGACTCCAATCGTCTGCGCTAGATACTCAAAGCATATACTTAAAAGACTTATCCGCCACACTGTAGCCTTCCGACCCATTACGTGGCATTAACTAAGGCTTTACCATGCTCATGACTCTATTATCTATGTTCTCATCTCTCTCCCGTCCTCTTACTCCTCTCCGTGGCTCAACATCCGGCTCGACTCCGCGCTGTCGTACTGCTCCAAAATACTGTACAACTTGTTCACCACGTGCTCCGCGTTATCCGTGTTGATGTCCTCCATGCCGTACTGGTAGATGGAAAACACCCCAAACACCGCCGCCGCTGCACACGCCACGATCGCCACGTAGCCCCGGCCCGTAAACCCAGGAGGCAAGGGTTTAACCTGCACGTTTTCGCCGGTCAAATCGAGCCACGCCGACTCGGCGTCCCCCAGATTGCCCGCCGCGTTGCCTCTGGTGGATATTCCTAGAGCACTGCACGCGGCAAAGTGGGATTTATCAATGGGCTTCTGTTTTTCCTGGATGTCCATGGGCGACTCCACCAATGTGATCGCGAGGCCCTGCTCCAAGTGCCAGTCCACGTGGCAGTGGAAAAACCACACGCCGGGGTTGTTGGCACGGAACCGGAGCACCACAAATCCGTTCGCCTGCACCATGACAGTGTCGCGGACGAGCGGATGCTTCGGAAAGCTCGTGTGTTTTCCGTCCAGAGGGTCGTACACCTGCGGGTGTTCATCATCGTCCGTGCCCTCGGAACGCGAGATCACCTGGAACGTGTGCCCGTGCAAATGGAAGGGGTGCAAGCCCGGGTCCATGTTGTTGACGACTATCTCGACAATTTCGTCGTTCTGCAATACAAACGTGTTGGTATTCGACCCGTATATTGCGGCGTTGTTGGCGAATTCGCCGCTGGAAAGCACGCTGTAGAGCGTGGGCACCTTGGGCGCGGTGTAGGAGATGTCGTTGAAAAACGCGTAGTTGACGCCGTCGCCGAGGTTGTTCATGGTGAAATTTAGCACGATGCGGTAGTCGGGATCGTCGTATAGTTCTGCTTTTTCCACCGTGGTCAACGCAAAGTCGTCGATAGGGTGTAACGTTTTCACAAGCTTGTCGTAGTGCTTGCCACCATTGGCCAAAGGCTCGGCGTGCTTGGCATCTTCAGTGTAATCGAGGTAGTTCGTGGAGATCACCTTGAGATCGTCGGGGAGCACATCAAGCATGGTCTGGTCCAAGATATTGACAAACCTGAACGAGTCCTGGGCAGGCTTGCTCTTGGTTTTGAGCAAAACACCGTACCTCTGCGCCACCGCTATATAGAGCGAGTCCACCGTGACCGGTTCAACATACACGCCGTCAACCTCCACAATGGTAAACTCGTGGCCCTCCACGTACACGTACTGACTGACGAACATGCCCATGTTTACTATGCGCAAGTAGTACGTCGTGTCCGGTTTCACGTGCCACTTGACCGTGCGAGACTCGTTGAAAAGCGTGTTCTGCGGAATCGGCTCCGCGCCCGTCGGGTTGTACCGCGATTTAAACGACTTCATGATCTGCGCGCTCTCGAGGTGGTAGTGGTCGCCCACGGTCAACGGCACCTGCTCGTCGAACGAGAAAGGATACTCGTCTGGAGAATTCTCCTCCACTATGAACACGCCCCGGAGCCCGTCGCTGTACTGCGAGCCCAGGTGCGAGTGGTACCAGTACGTGCCTGTCTGGCGCACCACAAAGTCGTATGTGAAAGTGTGTCCTGGCGGGATCGGGCACTGGGTCACATACTCCGGACCATCCATCGAGTTGGTTGATTCCATGAACAAACCATGGAAATGCAACGACGTATTGCGGTCGGGCATCTGGTTGTGAAGGTGGATGACCACACGGTCGTTTCTGGCCACTTTGATCGCGGGATTGGGCCATTGGCCATTGATTCCAATCATTTTTCGCTCGTGCTCACCGTCCGGGTTGGCACTCACGAGACTCGCGTTGAAAAAGTACTCATGAGTGGCAGCGCTCACTAGGGAAAGTAGCGGTAGTAGCACGAGAAGAAATGGAAGAAAGGGAACAGGGAACATCATTTTAGGGACGAAGCCTGGAAAATGGTGTAGTAGGTGTTCGGCCAGAATCGACCATATAGATGACCTCATGGTGCGCACCGCGCACGTGACCGGATGGGTGCGAAAAACGCTGCAGCCACCAGCCAAGAACCATGATTCCATTGATATCCACTTATCGTCCTTTATGCGAACGACTTCAAGCGGATCTCTCCGTTTTCGCCGTTTTCGCCCCTGTCGCCGGAGTACTTGATCAAGCTTTCCGCAGCATTGCGCTGGCTCTCGTCGAGATGTTCCCTCACCACTGCCTTGAAACTGTCTGTTCTGTCGGTCATGAGACTGGACATTTTGTCGTGCAAATACTCCTTGCTCAACCTGCTCTTACCATCGTAGTCCAAGAGCAACGGCACGAGCAAGCCGAAAAAGGCCGTTGCTTTTTCCTCGGTGTCGATCACGGGCGACTGCGTAAACAAAAACACAATCTCAAACCTGATGCGGGTGTCCACCTCCTCCAGAGTTTCATCGGTAACCAACGCGTCAAGAAGCGAACGCAAAATGAACTTGGTGATTCGTGCGGAGGTCTGTGTGTCCAGCTTCGTGTTGTGTATGACCGATTTGATGGACTGGATGCTGGTGGCAGCGAAGGCCTTGTCGGAAATGCCGTCTATCAAGAACTGGGCAAAACCCTCGGATTCGCTCTCCTCCAAGGCGACGTCTCCGACAGTGATCAAAATGATCATCGTGATCGTGTAGTTCTTCTTGCTGAGCTTCGCTTGAGAGAGGCCGTTTGCTTTCATGATTTTCATGAACGGGTCGAGCAAGCCACTGTTGATGCTGCGGGCCTGTGCCACAATGACCTTCAAGAATGTCAAGGTTACTCCAATCAAGGCGTCGTCTCCAAACTCAAAGAACTTGGCGATCAAGTACAACATGCACGCTACCAAGTCTGCCCTGGTCTCGTCGGGGAATTTCTGGATCATTTGCGCAAGCACAGAAAACTGCTTGGTGGCCATGGCAAGACTGCTCTCTGTGTTGCACCGTTTTAGCAGTAACTTACTTGCAGCATCCTCGGCATTGAAGTCCTGGCGCAAAAAGGGGAAGATTTCGAAAAGAGGTAGCATGGCCACCCGCAAAAGCTCAAAGTACTTCTCTGTGGTGGCACTAGGCGATTCCGCAAGCTGGGAAAACGACGCAAACAAAATGTTCACCGCATCGACCACCCTGCATTTCGTCTCGACGTCCTCCTCCATCAAAATAAGACGGTCCAAAAGATCCACAACCTCGCCGAAGACATCGTCACTGAACAAAGTCCGCGCAAGACCCGGGATTTTCACTAGCCTGCTGACCGACACCAACACTTCAGGCACATTCTGGCTCTTGATCAACGCTTCGGAGCACTGGCAGAACATGACGAAGAAAAAGCTGTCCTCTTCCTCTTGCAAAAAGGTCTTCACGGTCTCTGGCTTTCTCTCTAGAATGAGGCTGAGCACACCCACGAAGTTGAGCCAATACTCATTGTAGAGCTTGAGCTCGCGTGAGTTTGGCTGGTTGTACTTGAGATTGGAGAGTTCTTTGAGCACCAAAATCCAGAGTGAAATCAACAACTTGGAGTACTTCTTCAAGATCTCGTCGAACTCGGGCTCCATGGTTCCGTTGGAGCCCGAGAAATTGACGTTAAGTACAGCCCAGCAGTTCAAGATGGCTAGCTGAATAGCCTTGCGGCCATACTCCGCCATCGACTCCAAGTGCACAAACTTCAAGAACTTGTTTGAAGAGATCTCCTCCAACAAGTAGATCATGGTTTTCAAGATCCGTTGTTTGGAGTAGAAGTTGATGCGGGGGAGGTTTATGAACTTGGACGACACGTCGATCGCTTCCACGATTACGCTGACGTCACTGTCGGAGCTGAAACACGGAATCAAGGCACTGATAATCTGAGCCTGCTGCTGCTCAAGAATCGAAACGCCAGGATAAAGGGGGTCCTCCAAATGGCCAAACACCTCCAACGCACGGTTGAGGAGGTCCACTCCCTGAAGTTTGATCGATACTATGGGCGCAGTGGTGCCCAAGAACGAGATTCTGACAATCTCCTGGATTTTGGGTTCCAAGCTCTTGACCAACTGGGGCTTCTTCTTGGCACCGGCCAAAAGTTTAATGAGCAAGTCGTAGATAAGCAGGCGGAACGCCCAGTTGATGGGCTGGTACTTATCGTCAGCCTCGCTTTCGTCCTCTACAATGTTCTGAGCCTCCTCGTCGGCAAACTCGACATTGGCCTCCTTGTGCGACTTTTTGTGTCTTTGCTGAAGGGGCAAAAGCTTCTGCTGGTAGTTGACCTCCACGAATTTGCCCACTAGTTTGCGGGACGACATGTTGAAAAGTTGCGTCAACTGAAGGAACCATTGGGCCTCAGAACCGGAGTCGACCCAGTACGAAATGAGCGATTTGAGCTCGGGACAAGGGCTTAATTCCATCAGCGTCCATGCCATATTTACGGTCCCTTTATTCAAGGTGTGGACGCCGATTTTGGTCATCTCCACCAAACTGATGAGCGCACGCTGGCTCAAGTCTGCGCTTGTCGTGAAAGGGAAGATTTCGTCCAGATTTACCGACGTTGGACTGATCAAGCCCACCCCCGTTTTTAGGTTGGCCTGCACGACGGAAAACGCAAGCCCAGAAGCCCAGCCGGTGAACCCTTCAGTGAGAGCAGAGTTGAACACAACCAACTCCTTGCACGCCTCCAAAACCGTGGCCACGGAGAAAAGGAGCTCTTGCATGCTGCAACACCCGATACCCGTCGAGGCCGCTAGCAACATCTGGAATATCTTCGACTTGAGTCCCGCAGAGCAGTCTCTGACGCGTGGCCCCAACGACGTCACACACACGTTGACCAAGCGGGCCATCGCATCCATCAACCCGTACCTGGAACGCAAATTCGCGTACATACTTTCTGGGTTTTGCACGGTGAAACTGTCGGACACGAGGTTGCGGTAGGTCGACTCCAACACCTCCTCAATGAGCGCCTGGTTTCCGAGGGGATTCTCGAAAATGATCGCTGCTGCGCTCAAACTGTAGTACGCCATCACGGGGTGTTTATCCTTGGTCAACTGCGTGACGACGTCAAGGATCTCGAGAAACGCAAGGTGGCTGTGCTGGTTGATTCTTGCAAGCGAAAGCACGTGACGGCCCCTGCGGTATGGCGAAGTGTCGTTGACGATCTTGCCGATGTGGGTTGCGACAACCTCCTCCAACTTGGCCCGTGGGAGCAAATGTGCAGCTAGGCCCACCAGATCGGCACCGATGGACACCAATGCCGTATTTGTGGTGTCGACAAGGTCAAGAATCTCGAGGAGGAGCATGACCAAATCTTCGCTGATGGCCGTGTTCTTTTTGACGAGGAGGGTCAAGAGCCCGTGGAGCGCAACGCTCACGTTGATCATCAACGCCTTTCTCCTCAAAGGGTCCACGTTTTTGGCCGTGACAGACGTGCGTAACTGCTCGAGGAGCGAAAACTGGATCTTGTAGCTCAACCCGGCAAACACCAACTGAAAGAGTTCGATGGAGAGATCCACTAGCGAAGTTACTATGGTTGGCGAGAACGCATGGCGCATCGAGTAGCGGTGCAAGATCAAGATGGTGGGGTCGAAATTGACACTGTGGGCCGCAGCCAGGTTTCCCATCGATTCGAACGTACTCGTCCAGCTGTGGAATTCTGGTGTGGCATGGCTCTCGATGGCTGCCTTTGGGCGGTGGATTTCAGTGGAAACCAGGCTGATGGGCCAAGAACCCCGGGCAAACTCGCTAGCAAATGTAGTGGAGAATTCGCCGGACAGGTCCCCGGGTGCTTCTCTACCGCAGAGCTCGTCGATGTTTGGCGTGTGGTGGAACTTGCTCGTGACACCAAAGTTGTAGTTGTAGTCCTCCTCGAGAAAAAGAATATCGAGGTCCTGATGCGACACTTTCAGCGCACCCTGCTTGCTCTTCGTCTTGCCCTTCTCCTTGTTGAAATCATTCGCAGTGAGTCTCGAAAACAACTTCGCATCTGCAAACACCTTGACGAGGAGAACCACCAAGCTGGAGTTGATGTCTCCTTTGAGCGAGTGCGCGATCTTGGCAAAGCCCTGCATCACGATCTTTTTGTTGTAGAGAATCAAGCTGATGAGCTGGTGCTCGATCGAGAGGGGGCTGTGGTCGAAGTGGTTCGAAAAAAGCACGTCGTTGACCAAGTTTGGGTTATAATCGCACTCGTTGAACGCCTGAGGGTGGAACCCCGTGACTAGTCCTACCGATTCAACACTGCTCTCAAGATAGACCAAGTACTTGTGGGACTTGATCAAGAGAAACTGGAGGTGCTTTGCGAGTTCGGGGGTCACCTCCACAGTGGAGATGTAGTTCAACAAGCAGAGCAAGCTGAACGAGCGGAGCTTCAAGTTCTGGAGAATGTCAGCCAGATCGCCCAGCGTCAGATCGCCAGAAAGGCCCGTGCTCACAAACTGCGACGTCAACAAGTTCTTCCAGAACACCAAGAACTGCGACGAGTTCAACTTGACAAACTCGGACTCGTGGTAGAACGTCACCAAAGCCGACAACACGATCCAGCACGCCCCGTTCTTGGTGTTCTTCAGGCCGATGGTGCTGGTGTGCTTCAAGTTTTGCGTGCAAAAACTCAAAAGCTTGGCGACGGTCAGATTCTGGAGCATCGTGATATCGGCCTGCTTGAGGAGCGCCAGGAGCGCCAAAGAATACGAAAGGAGGCGGGTCGTGCTCGATTTGGTGGTGTTTTTTTCCGCGGGTAACGCCAGGGGTTCTTTGGAACTTTGGGCGCTGAACTCCTGGCTCATCAACGCAAAGATCTCCAAGCTCAAACGGTTACTCTCGGATCTGTTGGCCTGCGCATAGTCGAGGAGACACACCAAACTGTAGTTCCGGATATACGCGGAGTCGTTGGCGAGCAACGAAAGAAGCAAGTCGCTGACGTAACTGTTTCTCTTGGTGGTGGAGTTGTTTTCGTCCTCGTCGACCGTCTCCGCGCCATCGTCAAGAAAGTTGTCGTCGGACTTGGTCTGCATGAGCGCGTTGAAATCAACCCCATACGGGAGGAGAACCGACACGATTCCCAACACCAACCGCAACTGGTACGCGTTCGTGTAGAGGTTGACGGGGCCCCGGTCAGCGCCCTTTTTCTTGCTTTTCTTCAACGCCTTGAACCCAAAGAGCGACTCGCGGCGCTTTTCTTTGTTTGAGCCCCGGGGATCGGGCGAGTTGGCACGTGACGTCTCCTCCTGCGACGCCGTGAAATGGTGGATGACATACCGGGCCAACGTGTCGTGGGACAGCGATCCACACTCGCTAATAAGGTACTCGATCACGTGAGTCCACTGGTCCAAGACACGCACCCAGGCGTTGTTTTGCACGTGCTGCGGGTCGCTCAATGCGCCGAACTTTAGCAATATCTGGTCGATGATACCCGTCAACGAAGACGCTAGGAAGTCTTTATCCTGCAACAGCTCTAGTTGAACATATGCAACAAACGCCTCGGCAACGCCGGTCTGGAGCAGGAGTGCGCTAAGGTTTGCCCCTATGATGGCCTCGCTCTCGTGGCTAAAGAGTAGGTTCTTCTCGCGTCTCACTTCCAAGACTGGTTCGGAATCCACACCGCCTTTTCTCGTCATCGTCTCGTCCCACAGGTTCAAGTCTGGCATCGGGTAAAGCGCTAGCAAATACTCCACCGCGCTGAACTTGCCTGTGGCCACGAAACTTATGAGCACGTGGCCGAGAAGATCCACCGTTGCACTTCTTACTTCGGTAAACTGTGACAGGAGGCCAAAAAGAATCGTTTTTTCATGCGCCGCGAGCACCGCCTGCTGGAACAGGTGTTGCTGTGCCATGAGTGCCTCCGGTTTCAACTTTGTGCCGGAGGTGGAAGACGCCGAAATCTCAAGCAACGTCTCGTAGTGCGACGACACCTGTAGAGTCAATAAATGCTTGAGTAGTACGACGTAATTTGCCACCGCGGCCACGCAGGCGCCGTTTTCCGGAGAGTCGGCGGCTAATTCCGCCGCGCCGCCCACCATTATGCTATTTTGGGTTATCGTTTTCAGTGCGAGTTTGACCAATTTGGCCAGCAATTTATCGTCAACATCTGACTTCAGCGCGGCCTTGACCGCGGCGCCAAGGAGGAAAAGGATGTCGCTGTTGATTAAGGGGTCCTTCTTCAAAATCTTGTGGATTTGCGTGGCGGCAAAGTTGATCAAAGACGCCACTTGAAGCGGATAGCTCTCCAAAACATCGATCAAAACCACACACGCAATCTGGCCGCTGGCTGTGATTTGGCCGTCGTCGTCCACACCAAGCTCGCCCAAAAGAGTGTTGGCTAGATCGTACACTTTGCTGGGGAGTTTCTCCAACACCCGGACGAGGTTTCTGGAGAGTAGTTTTACGGTATTGAGCGAGACGTTATCGCCTGTTACAGACGCCGCCACGGGCTCCATTTCAGGCGCCTTTTTGGGTTTCGTTTTTGCAGCCTTCTCGGCTTCCAGGTTCAACATCTGCTTCAAAATACCGTCCAATTGTGCCAAAAGAGTAGTGTATTCTGGAACCTCGTCCAGGTTCACGTGGCCCTGGAGAAAAAGGTCCAATTCCGCGAGGTACGTGAAGGTGGATTCATTCGAGTAAGTCTTGTTTCGCAGAGAAGTCTCCAAAGACATTTTTACTGGAGCACTCTGGATACTCTGTAGTATTATGGCGAGCTTTTTGGTCGGTTGGTCTGGACAGCTTGCACCGGTCGGGCACGTGACCTTCGCGTCGCCCAAACAGACCCTTGGCTGTGCGCGCTTCCCAATCCAGTCGTTTATTCGTGAACCCGCTATGCGGGAGAAATTCTATATACTATTCCTCTTACGACGGCAAGAAGTTCTTCATGACATTGCGTAGCTTGAACTTCTTGGAGGCGCCTCTTCTGAGCTCGGGGCCACCGGATCCCGTCCTACTAGACTTCACCTCCTCTAAGTTTGCATAAGCGGGGTTCAAAAGCGGCCCCTTCTGAGTCCTCTTTGATCCTATTTCCTCACTTGAAACATCGCTTGTGATCGTCTGGGCGTCCTTCGGAGACGTGACCCTGGCAACAGTCGGGCATGCGTTCTTGGAAGGAGTTGAGGGAAACGACGTCGCCGTAGGAGTGCTTACTTCTGCCGTAGAGAGCGACTTGAGCGCTAGCGACGAGTTGACCTCCCCAACCTTTTGCCTCAAGACATCCGACCTCGTGCAGAGTTCTTGGAACCGCGTGAGCGACTCCGATCTCGGCATCTTTGAATCCGTAATGGGTGCTGGAGGCTCGCTGGCAAGCATCTCGTTGATGTCCAAGATGGTGCTCTCGGCAAAGGCAAAATCTCTATAGGTGCTGTCGCGCTTATTGCGTGTGAGCCGACCTGGCTGGATGTTCGAGGAGTTGCTGAGGTTGGAGATCGTTAGTCTGTGTTGTGCATTGGCTTGCTTCTCAAGCTCGAGGTCGTTTTCCACCATGGCCAATTTTTCTAGAAGCTCGTTGTTGAACTGATTGGCTAGATGTAGCTTGCTTTCTACCACGCGGTCCTTTGAGAGATAGTCGTCGTTCAGAATCTCCATCGCCACAAGCTTGTGCTTGAGATCAGCGGTGTTATTTTCGAATAGGGCCTTGTTTTCAGTCACCAGGTTCAGAAGCTGCGAGACTTCCGAGTTGAGAGAGATGATCCTGGCATTGAGTGTCGCAATCATTTTATCCTTCGCCTGTAGTTGCGCAACCAATGATGATTTCTGTGTCTCCAAATCGTGGAGCTCGTCCTCGAGAGCTTGCTCAAGGTCCTTGCTGGAATCCTGAAATTCTATCAACTCCAGTTCCAACTCAAGCATACGTCGGTATACTTTCTGAAACTCCGCACTATCCATGGCCGGTAGGGCATCTTGCGTGACATCTGTCATGGCGGTGATGTTTCAAGGTGTTTTCATGTTTACGCCAAGTTAGCATGTGCAGGTCGAGCGCAGGGCAGTCCACTTGGCAGATGTGAGTTGCCACATCACGTGATCGTGTCTCTTGCCACTCCAACAGACGATAGAACATGAGAATTATAATAAAAAAATACCATATCAGGGCAAAGTCTCACCGCCAGAGACTGTACTCCTGGTGCTGTGCATCCTGCGTGGACACCCTCGATGACACAGCGGCCACAGCCGCATTTGCTACCAGGGCAGCCTCGTGTTCCGCATTGCGGCGCTGGTCAAACGGTTTCGGACGTAGCTCTTCGTAGGAACTTGTGGGTTTTGGCGTGTTGTTTGCACTCTGAGTATGTGTCCCTTGCACCGTGGCCTGGTATAACGAGTCAATAAGTTTAGATACTATCGACTGGAGCGGGAGGTTCTTGAAGTCGCGCATGGACCCACGCATCTTCTCGAATGCTACCTTGAAATCCGCGGTGGTCCAGAGAATCTTGCTCTTCTCCTTGTGCATCTCGTGGTACATGTGCACGATGTAGTCCCAGTCGATGGCGTCGAGGTCCGTGACGTTGGACTCCAGGATGCGGTTCAACATCCATAGTTTCACGGAGGCGTCCATCATAGTAATGCGCGAGAGCGACTCCCGTCGGAGGAGCTTGTTCCACTTGTAGCGGCACTGTATCCGCGAACGCACTCCATTCATGCGCTCGCTCACCACGGTCCAGTTTATAAGGATGGGCTTGTCGGTCTGCGACTCGCTGGTGATCATCTCCATGACGATGTTCTTGAGAGCCTGCTCCTCGGCGTCGGACCACTTGTTGCGCACGCGGTTGTCGCCGCACTTGATGTAGTTGCGCCACCGGTCGCGGCAGTCCTCGGGCATGCGGTTCATGGCCTCGCCAATGTCCTTCCAGTTGGTGGTGGTGGTCTCCGTGAGTTTGCGGAGAAGCTCGTCCTCCGCGGGCGTCCACTTGGCCCGCACCTGGAATACGTGGTACTGTCTCCGGATGTGCTTGTAGACGGACGCTTTTGACCGGTACGGGAGCACCTTTGTCACAGACTCCCAGAAGTTGTCCTTGGGCCGCTCCGACGTCCACACGCGCCGGCAGATGTCCATGCGGCTGAGCTGGTGGAGCCGGCAGTAACCGCGCAAAAAGTGCTCCACGATATCGATCTCCTGCTGCGAAAAGAGACGCGGGCCGCGGTCGCCGGCGTCCGCCTGTGTGTTGTACCACAAACACGCCTCACTGGCAGCCTGCTCGATCAAGCCCTCGAGCGTCGTGCACGTGTACTTGGACTCAGCGGGGCTCGGCTCTGTGCCCGCGTGCCTGGGGACCTTCGTGTCACGTGGCCCTCCCCTGCCGGGTTTGTACCCGCCGGAAAGCGCCGTCGCCGCATGTGCCAAGTGGTTGATAGCCGCGGAGTCACCGTCTGGGTGCGGCCGCCTGTCGTGGCTGGCTATCGGGATTCTGTGGGAGTTCGATAAAGTGAGCTGTTTGGCCAACTCGCCCGCGCCCAAGATCGCCGCGTGCACGAGCTGATCGTGCTCGGAGTGGCCATCCAAGTCGTCCAAGTCGGGATCGATTTCGTGGTCCGCGTCGTAGTTCTTTCTGTGCTTCTTCTTCGGCGTTGTGCGCTCGAAACCCGCCGCCACCTCCTCCTCCAAAAACTTGTCCCACTGGTACTCCGAGAGTAAGTCCTCCGGATTGAGTCTCCTTTTTCTACTCTCGTCGTCGTCGTGCGCCTCTGTGTCCGAGTGGGAGTGTGCAGAGTTGTGTAGTTCTTCTGTGGTGTCCAAAGTGCCGCCGACGTATCTCATCACCGCCGCTTCCACTGCATCGTTTAGCAGCTGGCTGGCCTTGTCCATAATGTCGTTTACTTCAGGGTTGTCTCCCACGTGGGGCGCCATGTGTGCGTCTCCGTCGTTTGCAGCCTGCGATATACTGTGGTGTTCAGGGTTCACGTCGAACGAGTTGGCGGCATCGTGGTCGCTGCTTTTGTGGGCGCTGCTTTTGTGCACGTCGCTATCTTTCGAGTTTTCCTTGTTTGGACTCTCTTGTGGTAAAGAACGCCCAGCGTCTTTCTCTGTATTATCGGTAGCGCTATCAGACGCTTTAGAGTCCAGGCCAAGCAGGAGAAGCGCCCGGGCGCCGCCGATCTCCAGCCGGTCCTGCATGTGTGTTTCGTTTTGTTGTTGAAAAATAGTGGTGGGCCAAAGACCGCTTGTGGATGTTAGCTTAGTATTTTGCAACCGGGTTGCACTGGCTGTTATCTGAGGGTTACCCGAATCTTGTGAGTTTTTCCCCAGCGATGGCGGCCGGCATGGGTGGCGGGTGCACGGGTGTGGGAGGGAACAGATAGGAATGTGTAGGGAAACCGGTCGTTTATGGGTAAAAGTTGTAGATTTGGTGTTGTGCCAGGTGAATTCCTCTCTTGAAGAAGAAAAAATCAAGTTCCCAGTAGAGATTTCTTTCCCGTTCTCCAAGCTATCCAGTGCTCTGGCTGCACTATGGCCCATTAGCTGTACAGTGCTCACTGTTCCATATAACAATACAAAAAGGCCCTTCCCCATCGGTATGAAAATGGTACCAGTGATATTCTTAGACGTGCCAAGTGCCCTACAGGGCATTATTTTAGGCGATAAAAGTTGTATATCGACGCTCATTCTTCATCTAATCATCAGCTGGGCAGGCCCTTCGCGCAGTTGTATTAGGCCTGTACTGGAGTGCTCCACTCCATAATCATCCAACGGCCTGGGCTGGCTGAGGGGGTCACTCTTTTGAAGCCACGCTTATCTAACGATGTATATAATAGCTCCTCTAAAAATGGAGACAGTGGTACATCCAGGTTTGATGTACTTATAAATGAATACCTCAATTAATTACATCACTGTTGCTCTTCTGTAGCAACAGCACAATAATTATACATTTTACTACAAGGGTGAAAACACAGCGATCAGAAAGCAATTCACTCCTTAACTATCGAAACAAAGTTTCCAAAATACCGTCATGTGCGATTCATCGTAGAGTCGTGTGTTATATATTCTATTCAGCACCTACCACTATATGACTATCGAGCGCGCACTGGCACTACTCGCTGTACCATTCCATACATTCTATCTAGACACAGATTACAGCTCCACGATACCTTCTCATTCTTAAATACTTTCGACAGCAACCGGAACGCAAACATGCTCAATTACAACGACGACGAGGCGTCGCTCTTGCACTTCTACCACACCTCCAGCCTCGACCTGCCAGCCGGTGCCCCCACTCAGTCTTCCACCAGATTCCAGGACCCCGAAACGCTCGAAAACTTGGACACCGTCGGGAAACTCGACGCGCTCCACGACTTCCTCGCCGCCGAGAACTCGCTATATCAGTACCAGCACCCGGACCACGACTTCCGCGACCCTCTAACGGGCGAAAACGTCGCCAAAAAACTCGTGAAAAAGGGCGTGGTATCGTCGGACGCGGACCCGCAGCTCCAGAAATACCTCGTGTCGTCGCAGCTGTTCAGCCCGCAGGCGTACCTCTCGGTGGTGCACGAAAAAACGCCCATTGAACATTTGGTGGCCTCGCTCTCGGGGCTCGATTCCAGCATCCGCCACCAGACGTCCGAGTTGAAGGCGGTGTTGGACGAGAACTTCGAGGATTTTCTCGCGTGCAAGAAGTCCATCGACGAGATCTTGGTGTCGTTTCGCGAGCTGAAGCTGAGAGCACAGAAAGACGCCGAACGGTCCAAGGTGTTCAATCCGTCGAAAAGGCACAGAAAGAAGTTCGACGCGGGCGAGACGCTTCTCTCTGAACTCGAGGAGTCCATCAACAACTTGAATGTTTCTTCGTCTCTCATGATCAGACCGATAATGGACCATAATGCTAAAGAGGCTAAGATCACCAAGCTCGTGGAGTTCATCCAGGGGAACCGTTTTGTGTTCGATCTCCCCAGTAAACTCGTCGAGTACCTCTCGCTGCACGACGACGACGCGTTCATCAACGACTACCAGCAGTTCCTTAAGGAAAAGGAGTATATTGAAGATAGGCAGCAGAGGGCGATTTCGAGGGCTAAACAGACCGGCGACGCCTCGGAAATACGTTCTCTAGAACACACGCACATGCTCCAGAACACTGCACTACACAGGGTGTTCAGTGAGGTCTCCAAAATCGCAGACGAGTACCGCCAAAAGTGCCTCCAGGACTTGCTCTCTACGGACCACGAGGTGAGCACAAAAACACGCAAGATGGCACTGGACGTCAAGTTCATAGATCTCGTGGACCGGCTCCACCGCATGAGTGTAAATGAGCCCAACACGGCACCCATCAGCCACTTCCTCCGTTCACAGTTGACGAAAATGGAGAGCGAATTGGCGTACGAGCACGAGAAGTTCGAGGCCCGCTTTGCGCTGATGCAGGACAAGCTCCACGAGTACATCACGTCTCTTTCCGAACAGCGAGCTGACGGTTCGTATGTGAGCCACATTTCTGAGAATTTCGACAGTGTGGAGGAGTACTTCAAAGCGTCCTCCTACTCTACACTGGAAATCGACGCGGAAAGAGAGAAGATCATCCTCGACATATTCGGCAACAACGAGAACTTGGATCTCTCCATCATCAACGAAACGTGGTTGGTGTTGGCCAACTTTGTCTCCTATGTGGAGGGCTTTTTCCTGGCCTCGGTGGCCAGGTTCGTCAAGAACTACGTGCACTACTCCCGGGCCGACAGTCTGTACAACGTTGATAGCGACGGTGAGCTCCAGGCATCGTTTTTCCGGATTTTGAGTGATATCTTGGGCAAAATCATGCGCATTTTCGACAGCGGCTCCCAGACCGACCAGATGAAGGTCACGCCTGCAAACTACGGCGCGTTTCTTCCCTACCACGCCAACTCCTTATCGACGATTTTCTACTTGGGCACCATCTCCAGGAGCTTCGGTAGGATACTCACACTTATGGGCGAATATACCACGCAGGTCGGAAACTCCACCAAAAGCTTCGACACTAACAAGTACATCAAGAGTCTCCGCGAATCGTCTGCGCTATTTGACCAGCGTATTTTGGAGGCCGTGTGTGCCACGTGGGTCAACGACTGCTCGCAGTTTTTCGATCTCGAAAACTGGGCCAAGTACAACGATTTTGGCGACCGCAACATGAAGAGCGTGATCTACACCAAGCTCATGCAGGTCATGTACTACTATGAAATCTACGTGTTGGAGAAGTTGGCGCGGATGTTGATCCGCAAAAACGACCTGACCAGTGCAGAGGTGCGGATCGTATCTCCGTACCCCAGCAAGAGAACGTTGGTCAGCTTGGAGATCCAGTTCATGCGCAGCATGAACGTGTTGGTGGACTCGAGCGTGAAGAAATTCGCCGCGGAAAAGGCTGTGCTAAACAGCGGTGAGGCTGTGCCCTACGAAACCGAAAAGTGCATCTACAAGATCTTGACGATGAACAACTTCACCGCGCTCGGCGACTTCATATTCCCGAAACTCATCAAGAAGTTCGACGACTTGTTCGAGAACACCTTGCTGAAGCAGCCGTTGAAGTTGTTTGCCGACTTGGACAAGGTCAAAATCACCATTTTGGACGACATAAACGAGATCGAGAAAAACTGGATTGAGGGCAAGATCGAGAAGCATTTCAGTTCCGTGGAGACGTCTATGGTGTCACGTGACGCCGACGTCGACCCTTTTGTCTACGACTGTCTTTTGCACTTTGTCAAGATCGTGCACGTGTTGAAGCCCATCACCGACACCACGACTTTTGTGGCCATCATCCAGCAACTACAGAGCCACTTTTTATCCAAGTTCCTACAATGTGTGCGGTCCGCGTCGGAAAAAGAGAGGGTGATTGTGCTGATCCTCGCCAACGTGAAACTCGACCTCGACTTTTTCGTGGAGGTGTTTGAGGCTAGCGACACGCTCAAGCTCGATGACTACTGCTTGAACTTAGTCCAGATCATCCTCGCGCAGATCCAAAAAGTGGAGGAAATATTCAGCGATCTTCCGTACACGCTGCAGGAGATAGACCAGAAGTTGTACAAGGCGTTGGAGTCTAGCGAGAGTGAGTTCACGTGTTTCCTCTGATGAGCAGGAACTCAGATTTTAAACACGTTTCAAAGATCAAAAGCAAAATTGAAAAAGATGCAAAATCAAGTTGGAAATCAACACGAAAAATCAAGATGAAAACTCAAGGGTGGAAAGTGAGATTTTACAGAGATTAATCGAGCCCTCCGGTCCGGTACATGGCCCGATTCCATCTCCATCTCCAGATGACGCGCGCAGAACGCACCATACATTTCGGCCACCATGTCTAGCGAAAAAGTCAAAGCAATTCTCGACAACGAAAACCAAGCTTTTCGCCTGGCATGTCGTCGGTTATATGTTGAGTGCACAAAAGAGCTAGGATTGCTGCCGAACGTCGACGAAGCTGTTGTAATTGTGGGATCGTCACTGGCTAAAGCGTACGCGCAGGTGAGCTTAGCTGCGTTAAAGAGTCACAAATCTGTCCTTATTGCAGGCAAAGGCAGCCAGCTCGTTAAAGCCGTGGCTGTTGCAGAACAAGTGAAGCAGCAGGAAAGCGGCCCCGTGACCCAGTTTAACAAAGCGTCCTTACTGTCCTCGCTCATCAACCCCGCGTATAAACCGTCGGCGAGCTTGAAAAACATACAAACATATCTCGACGATGGCGAGCTGACGCAGGAATCGACGGAGTCGCAGTCAAGTGAGCAGGCCAGAAATGACGTCTTGCGCGAGATTCACGGCCATAAAGTGTACCAGATTGCATCGGTGGCGATTCTACTAGTTGAGGGCACGGAAGCGTCGGAAGGCAACTTGTCAAAGTGGACCAAGCAAGTGAAGAATTGAGGAAAACGATATGAGATAAGGGTAGTGTGTAGTGAGCTGGTCTACGAATGATCACACTTGCACATAGCCTGCAAAAGGTTGCATACTCTCTGCAAGATCGATAGAGGTGGAGGAGGCACGTACGGAAAAATGCCGTTATACTGTGATCGAATTGATCTAGGGCGACCTATCGTCTTCTGGACCTTGGTTGCTACGAGTGACTCTCAGCTTGCACGAAATCTCGCCGGGATTGCGCATAATAAGCAATACGCGAGACAAGTGGAATTCCGATATGTGTGTAATTAATTCCAGATTTTCAAGTACATCAAAAGGATACGTTTGATAGTTTTCCCCAGACTCTATCCAGCCACCTATGGTCCTGCACATACGCCCTAACCAATGGCAGCTACGCATTCGCGACCCAGAATCGTAAGACTTCAGAAAAAATCGCTAGTAGACAGACCACCATACTACCAACTATTCACCATGGCTATCGACCAAGAAACCTTCAAGTTCGAAACCCCTCAGTTCGACCCAAGATTCCCCCACACCAACCAGACCAAGCACTGTGCGCAGAACTACGTCGACTACCACAAGTGTGTTGCTGTGAAAGGTGAAGACTTTGAGCCATGCCAGGTGTTTTGGAAGACCTTCACGTCCTTGTGTCCTGTTGACTGGGTTGACAAGTGGAACGACCAGAGAGAGGCGGGCAAGTTCCCTGTCAAAATCGAGCAAGACTAGTGCATTAGCGACCAAAACACATATACGAATACACATTACTGATAGATGGCGTAGCATCCATTGGATGACTAGATTTTTTCTGCATGGATCACCTATTGCATGCTTGGACCAGTGCGATGTTCTTAAGCGTATGTACTTCGTCCTGAGACATGCACTTCGTCCCAGACATAGACTTCTATCACCTGTCTTCCTCATCTTAGTCTGCGTGTCTTGATCATGCGTCTTCATTTCCTCTTCTTCCCTCTTCACAACTCACCAAAACTCGTCCTCCACCCAGTTCTCATTGCGGTACTCGTTGCTGCTTCCTCGGAGGTTTTCCTCGGTGAACATGTCTGCATACGGATCCTTGTTAAAGGCCCTCTGTTTTTGGTGCATCTTAGCCTCCTCCTTGGCCCGTTGCTCGGCCTTTCTGCTCTCCTCTTTCTGGTTTCTGGTCCATTCGCGGAGCACCTCCTCTTGCTCTTTGACGAACTGCTCTGTGGAAATCTCCGTTTTGGTGCGGTTGAGCCGATTGACTATGCCGTTGTCTTTCTTGGAAACATGCACCCGCCTGATTTTTTGGGGATTTACAAACGTCACCGTACCTATATCCATCAGCCCGTCACTCCTGAGATTGTCCACCGGAGTATAGATGATGGTGATGTTGTTGAGCTTATTAGCCTTGATGGAGTTTGCTTTTGTCAACTGCGCAATTTGCTGTAGAAGCTCCTCGTCTAGCTGTAACTCCTCGAATTTCATGTTTTGTTGCTCCTGACTCAACTGGAGATACAAATGTGCCGAGGAGTGCTTGTCTACATGGAACCATAAGTTCTTGGGATGGGACTTGTGAATCAACGGGTCGTTTTCAACCTTGTCTCTACCCATGTAGACTATGTGTTCGCTCGAGGAGCTATCGAGAGAAAAGTCGTCATACTCGCTCTGGCTAGACACACTGGCCTTAAAGTAGTACACCATTTGCCAAGGCTGAAACAGAACGGTCTTTCGTAGCCTGATGCCTTTTCGTAGGGGTGTACGGGTGCACACTTTCGCACCCAAATACTGGATGTTTGATATAGGATGCGAGACCAGAAACCGTCGTGTTGGGGTTTCTTTCTGCGAATACTAATGGGTGGAAGATGTGGAGGCAGCTGGGGGTCTAACGATGTGACTTTTTAAATAAAATTGAGTCTTGATGCTAGTACAGCTCATTCCCTATTTTTGCACTGCAAAGGTGAAAAATGAAAATTCACTGTCACCACATATTCGATCTGTGAAGTTAGATAGTTACTCCATCACGTCTAGTGAGAAGCTTTTTTTAGGGTTTATCGAAGTCCGTGAAATACGTTTCACACTCGTCAAATATGATTTCTGAATGACCGACGTAACTTCTAAGAAACAGTAAGCGTCTTTTGCACTCTCACGAATGAACTCGTCTCATTTACGCAGTCTTACTCCATTAAAAACTGCCAGCTTCTCGCCTTTTCACCGTGATTGATTTGGACAAGACGTTGAACTGGACAACATAGTGGAGATCGGTGCCATCACCTCAGAGATTCTTGAAGGCTCTGCAGAATTGTACAACTGAAAAGTCAACTGTTATTCTAAGGACTCATACAGCTATTAGAAACATCAACATGACCGCAACCATACTAAAGCTTTGCTGCATTGCAGAATCCATAGAAGCAGTAGTGATAGAGTGTCCTCCAAAATTCGACACCAGCTTTGCGGGCCTAGGATACTCGGTATTTCCTCCACAAACGGTGCTCACAAGCACCGAAGTCAAAGTTGGACCCTCACCCAAATTAGATTCATCTTCACTTTCAAAACCAGCGGAATTATCCATAGTAGATCGGTGAGGGAAACTTTCGTCAATAGTGGGTACTGGCGAGGTTGTGTAATCATTTTGAGGCGGGTGCTTGAATGCACTAGGAATTCCAATAGTCAGGTAACTTTCTTGATCGCCGTCTGTCGAATGCGGTGTCTCCACCAAGCTAAGTGAACGAGTTTCATATGCCATTGCAGTCTCACAGATTGATCGACTAACTTCAGACCGTTGCTCACCACTAGCACTGGAGGGGATATCTCCCTCAATGAACTCGAAATTGCTTGTGGGCAAAAACTCCAGCCACTTTTCGCCTTTCATTTCTCCAGAAGTACTTTCCTCATATTTGGTTGACAGGGCAGATGAAAAGCTCAAGATGGTTTCAGCAAACGCGGTAGTAGTAAATTGTGAAGCTTCTGAAATGTCTGAAAGAAACCCTTCTGAAACTTCCTGAGATGCAGTGTTGTTTGAAAAGCTATGAGAGCTTTTACTTGTTTCAGACCCAGCAATTTGTGTCCCATCATTGACGACACTGGAGGAGCCTCCATCATAAGCTGGAGTCGAAGCGGACGAGGATTCACTCACCGAAGAGGTTCCATATAATTTGCGACTTTTGATGTCAGCCGAAGCTAGTGGTTCTGCTGGTTTTGAGCAAGCTTGACTTGGGAAGATCTCGTGGCCAGTAGCCCTTGTTTCCAGTACCTTGAGCTCATTTGGCGAGAAATTTTCCTTCTTTTGAGTACCATGGTCAACGGCGGAGCGACTTTTTCTTGAGCGAGCTTTTGAGGGCTTGGTATCGATAATTTGACCTTCTGGAAAAAGAACCTCTGAAAGCTGAAAGTGTTCTGAGCTTACTGGAGGATGGTCACCACGCATACGATCCATATAAGATTTCAGAGCACCGTAATTCCCGGGTAAGGAGTTTTCGAGGTTGTGTGATTCGAGTTTTTGTTTCATAAGGATATCGGAACTTTCCCCTTCATCGTCGAATTCCCACTCTTCGATGTTTTTCCAGCGAGACTCACGAAAGCTTGGGGACAACCTCTCACCAGTCTCCTCATCACTCTCTTTATGAATGATTTTGTCAATATCGTTATTATCTTCCTCAATGACTTCACCTTCAAGGTCAAAATCCCACTCCTCTAGACTTCGCTCTCCATCTTCAAAGTAGGAATTGCCCTCAGGTATAGTGTCTAGACCAAAAGGCTGGTCTGGCTGCGGAAATTCGTCCTCTATGGTGAAATCCTGGTTCCACTCGATAGTACTATCTTCAATAGTACTATAATCCTGTTTCGCACTGAGCTCTCCCAAATCAGACAGCTCTATTAGCATGTCCTCGTCGTCTTCCAAAACGCTATATGTCAAGTAGGGATCTGCATAATCGAGCAGCATGGGTTCAACAGTGGTTGCCTTTTTTGGTTCGAATTCGGATGTTTTTGCCACTTCGCCATCGCCATAGAATAACTGCATATGATGAACGGGCATGGTTTTCAAATACCACAACGGGACTGCGTCAGTCAGCGAATCCTTCGTTTTCTCGCCAACCTCGGATTTCAACTGCTTTCCTTTTTTGGGGGAGATGTTGATTCCGCTGCTATATGGAGTTTTGGATATGGGCAGGAACATCTTGTATCCCTCGATGAAGAACTCGTCGTCAAGCTCGGTAAATTTCTTATGACTGGCAAGTCTCATTGTTACCAAGAACCCCTTGGTTTGCGAAATCGGTTTGCACCCCGCCAAGAGAGACGAGTCAATGGACGACTGTTCTGGTTTTGCCACATTGTCGCCAAATACATAACCAAGCTGGAAAACGTGGTCGCCCGTGTCCTCCTGAAAGTCTCCATGTGGCTCTTTGAATTTGAACTCCAAGTACGGGTCCTCCGCTGGATTCACGAGGTACACAATACTGAAAGGATAGTATAGTCCTGCCTGAAGCAAGACAGCGTGGGCACTCCCACGGGACGCCCTAATCGCTAGTGACTTCAGTACGGAGTCTGTGGCGTCTTCCACACACTTATGGTCGACCCCAAATTGGAAAGAGGCGTCTGCAGAAGCGCGGAGTGAAAACTCGTGCCATCCCGAGTACCTCGCTAAGAAGTATCCCTGCAGCTCTATAGTATATTGGCGAGCTGGGGGCCGGTCGCGCGAATGCAAGAAATGTGTTTTCTTGTCTTCGCCATGGTTCTCATAACTTTCGTATTTTTGCTGGTGTTCTGTAGACAATCCGGACACTGCTGGCGTGCCCAATTCTTGCGCCCAGATGCATTGGACGCAAACAAGCACGAGGAAGTAATACATTGGATGTGTTTAGGCGGTTGATTTGAATAATACTTTCGGCCGTGACACAAGAGAAACCAGCCTATTTAAAAGCGGCCAAGGAAAAGAGGAGAAAAAGCCGGATTGGTTACTAGTCCAGCCTCTAGAGGAGGTCTAAGGGCCATTCTGGGGTGCACTATTGTGACGCATCTGACGAAACGACAATGGGGTGGAAGGTCTTGTGTAGATGCGTGGGTGGGTAGAAGGGCAAAACTGGACAAGGATTAGAAAAGGAAGGAAAGAATTCAGAACGGTGTTGAGTCGGGGCAAAGATAGGGATCTGCGCAGATGTCACAGCAGTCCGTGACAGAGAACCACTATCACTAAAGGAGAAAGATAACAGCAAAAAGGACCAAATTCCAGTGACGGAAAAGATCGATACCCTAAAAAGGACGATAGAATCTTTTGTATCACCATGCACTGGCGAGCTAAAGGGAGACGAGAGATAGGTATACGGTGCTGTAAGCCCGGGGGTCAGCTATTTTTCGAGCCCTCTAAAACTTTCAGACTTTTCAGTCTCCTCGGAAAGCCTCCAGAAATAGTCTCCACTCCAAAAATATGTGTATGCCAAGGTGGAGCAACATAGTCAACGACATTTTGAGCTCTGGAAAAACCAAATTGGTGCGTCCTGAGAAGGAACAACTAGATACGCTTTGGGACTTTGCAGCTTTGCTGTGTGCAAACTCCGCTGTCGCTAAATCGCAAGCGGAAATCGCTTAGATTTTCCTCGCCTTTCCTTGCGGGCGTTCCTGTTTGGGATGCCGAACTTCACCGAACTGGCTGTCACACGATGTGCGGTATGACGACACAATGGGCCAGAGCGAAAGAACAATAGACCAAACCAACCGGGCTGGTTTGCGGCCAAAATAGGCGAGCAGGCCCGGATTAGTGCTATTAGTCAACGAGAGCATTTACCAGAAACAGCATTAATTGCACCCTATTTGGAGATTTGGTAAAGCCGTTTGAATCGTTATCTCGGGTGTCGCCATTGTTCTTGGAACGACCAGTCCATTGTCCGTTAAGGAAATTGCGTGCTCGTTTTGAATGGGCATGGAAACGGAGATGGATGGAAACCTGGACTGTCCGGTAGCAGTCAGAATAGTGCCAGAAACAGTTGAGCAAAGAGTGAGGGTTTGGCAAAGTAGAGCGAGTTATCACTTGTCTCATCCAAATGGAATGTCATAATGGTTCATGTTGTACACCTGAAGAGGTGGATTCTTGGAGGTCGTAGGAAGGAAATCAACTTCGGCTGACTTGAAGACTCATTCGGACGCTATCATTCTTTTGTTTTGACACAATTCAAAAGAAAACTCCCATCTTTGCATCTTTTCTGCCATTCTTAGAAAGATACCTTCATGACCGGAGACAGCTTGATGGCTTCACCATTAAGCCATACCAGTTCTGGTTCGCTAGCAGAACAACTTCTAAGACCGGAGAGTGAACTACGTTTTTGAAAACAACAGCCTACTTAGCTTTGTGCCGCTCGTAATTGAGTAACACGAAGTAGTAATCCACACGAGGAGAGCAGGAGTACCAGCCCTGGACCAGCTTAAAACTTGAGTCTAGATGGCCCACCAGAAATCGGATGATCTTTTTAACTCAGATAAAAAACAACTTCTGCCGATAGAAGTGAGAGGGAATACTGGCTATGGCCCGAAGAGACTGGAAATGGAAAGAATACCAGGATACATCTGTTAAATTGCTTCGCGTGTCCAGCTTCGTATACTCTAGCCACGCTCGCCGTTTTCTGATTTTCGTCAGACGATTGAGAGAGTACAGAGCTTCTGGATACACCCAGTTTCGAAGCAGGATTACCTCGCTGATGGGGATCCATGTTATACTTCTCTTTTTTACTTTTCGTTATTGGCTTACGCGATACATGGAGCTGGAGACGCAGAGGGACCTAACTTCCGTTTTGGGATAGGCGTGCCACAACGGTTCAAGCCACTTCCGAATGGGGTCTCTAGTAGCCTTTTGGAGAAAAAAGATGGCCCGGTGGCGAACCGCTACGTACGTTATCGTCACTATTATCATGATCTCAAGCTTTCCCAAATCCATGGGCTGATAATTGTGGAAAGGTATCATACCAAAACCTGCATACACCAACGGTACTCTGAGGACACACAATTACGAGCGGATGGCACGATCCGAATGGGTGCGCAGATATACGTGAACCCAAGCCGAAGAGTCTCCACATAATCTGGGCAATCTCGTACCCTTATGGTTTCTCGCCTCGATGTGTTCGTGCACTCTCACGGAGTTGCACACACTTTTTCCCGTGGTGTCCCGTTTGGTCGCCTGTAACCTGTCACACTACCACTCTGTTTAAGTTTCTCGGACGGCTCTGGAAAGGTGCTTTGGCCTGGATACTATCCGTGTCTTTCTGCCACAGTTCTATAAATAAGAACCTGGCAGGAAACTAACCAAAAACCTAACCAGAAATCTATTAATAATTTGCCCACGGCGTGATCATTCAGACGATTAGGAACCCTGGCCTGGCTTAAAATAACTGGTAGCATTGGAGCGCACCAACGCACAATTTCATCACTCTTTTCGGGTTTTTCATGTGCCCACTTTGGCGAACGCAGGTCCTGCGCACGATGACGGCGTGAGATTTCTTGGCATGGCACATTTCCAGATCCGCAGTACAAGCGAGCAAAGAGAGGGGTTTCCAGTGAATACTGCTATTTGTAGAAGGAGTATAGTGACCTGTGCGGCCCACCATATGCCCAAAAGAGTAAGAAAAAGGAACCCAAAGCCACCGGCCTAAGCCAGTCAGGTACGAGTTCCTCCTGCACGCCACTCGGGTGCCTTTCTGCATACAGTGACACATGCAGAGCCGCACGTTGTTACCCCACGCAACAGCATATTTATAGATCCAAGCGTATTGAAGCTTTTTGCGTACGTGACTACACCATGACACACAGAAAAAGTATATAAGGGCCCCAGCGCCCCGTATGCTTTTTTTTTTTTCAATATCTTCATCCGCCATGAAATCCTCTACCTTCGCTTTAACCGCCATTGCTTCCATCGCTGGCGCCTCTGCCGAATCTGTCTTTTTCTCTGCCCAGAGTCTGGACAACTCCATCAATGGTCCTATTTCCTCCATTCATGAGGGTGCTGGTTTTAACTACTTTTTGGTAGGAACCGCTGGGTCTTCCGGAGAAGTATTCAACTTGACCGACGGAGTTGCGTCCAACTACCAGGGAACCTACCCGGCGTATGTGGGCATTTTTGGCTCCTACTTATCGGCCGGCCCTGCAGTGACGCCTTCCACGCTCACCTTCGACGACAATGTCGTGACCAACAACAACTTCTGGGCGTGCAAAAACACCGGCGACCCCTACTCGTACTCGGCCTCCAGCTACGTCATTGCAGTCAGCGATAAGGGCAACAACACGGCGCCTTTTGCCAGCTGCACGCCAGTGACGATCCTCAAAAACGCCGCCGGTTCGTCGTCCTCGTCGTCTTCTGCGTCTTCTGCGACGTCTGAGTCGTCCGTAACTTCTGCAGTCTCTTCCCTGGCCGTGTCGTCGTCTTCAGGCTGGTCCAACAGCACCACAACTTCGACAGGAGTCACCATAATTACCACAGGAACCACCGTGACCGAATTCACCACGTTCTGCCCTGCATCCACCGTCATCACCATCACTACCTGCAGCAAACAGGAGTGTGCTCCTTGCACTTTGACTGTGACCGAGCCAGGCACGGTGACCGTGACGGGCCTGATTGTGGTTCCTACCACTGTCACTGCTCCACCTGGCCCCACTTTCGTGACCAGCTCCACCAAGTCTACCGTAGCGGCCCAGTCCACCCCACCATCGGTGACTACTGCCAAGAATGGTGCTGCCAAGGCCGCTGTGGGCGCAGCCGGTTTTGCCGGTGTCGTGGCCATGTTGATCTAGGCTTTTGAGTATTAGTGCTACTCTCGTTTTTAGTTATGAGACGTTTTTTTATAACAATGTGTAGTATGTAGCGAACGGAGGAGGAAAGGAGGGCAGGAAGGAGGGTACTGGAAACCAGCAAACAACTGTTGATTACTTACTGGGTTTGCTCAATATTCAGCCTTGGAATCTCGTTTTCCACCGTTCAGTCTTGCAACTGTACAAACAAAGACTCGAAGCATTGCTTGGCCACACCCATATATCTACCAAAATTAAGTTTTGTTTTCCGAGAAGAAAGGATATAGTGGATTCCTGCCTTAAATAGTTTCATTCCTTTGTTCGTTTTTGTTTCCTTGTCAATGCTAGAGCATGTGAACGGTTGCGAAATATGACCACTGGGTCATCCATTACTTCATGGTTTAGTCAGAGAGCCCCAACCAAAAGGATATGTATTTATAGCTGTTGAGGCTTTTGTCTTCTTGAGGTGAAGCTGCGGACCCAAACTTGTTTTTTCCACTCTCTGGTTTAGTTTGCTTTAGGGGCCTCCAATGCCATAAGTGAGATATTTGTGCAGGGTTCATTCTAGCAGAGCCAAGACATTTGATCGATATTGGCCAGATACCGTGGCAGTGCTAACTGTAAATTATGGAAAATAACGAGTATTGGCAGTTCTTCGTGGTTGGCAGTACTTAGTGATTGGCAGTACTTAGTGGTTCTCGCATATGCTTCCGTTCTTCAGCCCATTGTTTGTTGTTATTGACGGCTCAGACAATTCGTAGCCTTCAATAGATCCATTGAGACGATTTGCAGGGTTCTCTGTCTATTCTGTCTGTGGAATAGTGATGACTGTTATGCAATATGGACCTAATAACCTCAACGGTCTTGCTCTGCTTGTGGACATAAGAATAAACCAGGGATTCTCGGGGAATGCCCTCCTTCCCCTTTAACTAATACCGAATTGACCGCAGATCATGTTCGAAACAGTAGCCATTTCGTCACCTCTGAAGGGCCAATTATTTTTCCTAGACTGGTCAAAAAAGCCTTATTGTGTCTCGAAGTACAATTTTGAGCCCGTCTATGGTTTCAGAGACAGAAGTTCTACCTCACTCGGTGGCTCCGAAGGAAAAAGTCAAACTTGACGCCTTAAAGCCTAGTAGGTGATGGCCCACCACATATCTCCACGCATGGAATACGAACGATCGGTGAAGACTTTTGGATTATAGCCCGAATCCAAAATCCAGGCGACTCCGTGGTCCATATCATCCCTATATCCTCTTGGAAGTGCGGGCCAACTCATAGAATACGAATATAAAAGTACATGCAATATAGGGTTCAGGTATAACACAACTTCATACACCCACTAGAAGCGTCAGTTTCACCACTGAAATCCTCAAATGCGAGCCACATAGGTCGCCTTTCCCAACCACAGAACCACTGCTACCTGAAGAAAACCTTCACATTTGCTTCCTTCGACACGTGGAACACGTACTCCTTCTCCAAGATTTGCAGCTTTTCGTGGCAGGGCAACGCCCCCTCAGACACAGTCAACGACCCTGTGATATCCTTGGCCTTTCCCGTGGCTAGCGGCAGAAGATTCACGTTCAAAGAAGACTTATGGTGCAACTTCACGAGGAAATCGGTGATTCTGTAGACCGGGTCTGCTGGCGCCAGTGCGGCCAAATCAACCACCGCTTCGTCAGTGTTGGCCACCACAACTAAAACATTACAGTTTTGGTTGACTCTTTGTAGGTGGTGCACCAAATCGTTGCTGCTGAGATCGGTGGCTGCGAGAAGCAACTCTGGAGAGTGCACAATGGCCACTCTGCTCTGGCGAGGGCTGGCCTGTAGTTTTTCTATGATGCCATCAAAAACACTTTCCACAGCCGCCTTTGAATCGCCTGGATCCGCCACTTGCTTCGAGAAAAGCTCGCTGAAACAGTCCACGAATTGGAACCCGTCTGCAGTCTCCAAATCCAAGCCCTGTTTGCGGCAACTTTTTACTATAAAGTCCCTCGGGTGAAGAAACGACACGTATGTGGCCAGTGCCCTGGCACGCGGTGTTTGTGGCAAGTCTCTGTTGACCAGATTGGCTGTTCCAATCAAACAGTTCTCGATCAAAGAGTTGATGAGCCATGTTGGGTGGGTGCCCTCAGCGTGGGAGATGATGTATAAAGCGTGATTTTCGGGGTCGAGCGACCTGGTGGATATGAGACTATTGTCGTCAAAAAAGACGAGATCCTGCTGCTGTGTGGCCATGGTGACTTGTAAAGGTGAAGTACGTGATGGTGCACGTGATGGCCAGGCTGGATGCGCGATGCTACTGTAGTGCACGAAGACCTGAGGACTAATATGGACACGACCCGAGAGCACCGTGGAGCTAATTTTTTCCCGTCTTTTTGAGCTTTTCCATGTCACCAGAAAGGGAAAGATGGGAAAGACATGAGAGTTCTTTCAGTGTGGTTTTCCAAGAGTTGCAAGCATACTACCACAGCCTTCTACCACAGCCTTCTACCGTACTACAGTGCCCACCAAGAAACGAACCCAATATTCAGAATTCAAGTCTTCCTTTAGCGTGAAAGTGTTGAGAAGTGTAACTGTATTGCCATCACATGCCCACTCACGTGCGCCATGTACACACCTATCTCGTCGACAATATAATCTCACTTCGGACCAGCCGTCTTATCGGCGCGGAATTTGATCTAAAAAGTGCACCTAACGACCGCCCGCCCTATATAAAGCAAGCCGGTGATATATGTTATATGCAGTACTCACGCGTTTGATCGACCGATCGGGCCAAAACTAGCGAGAAGCCTGAGCAAGCGCGACAACTGCCTCGCAGATTGGCCAGACTCTATCTATAAAACACCGGAATCTCGCTTATCGGCACTTCCACTATGTCAGATAAGGCACGAAGGTAAAAGTGGAGAAAATGCCAAGAATATCCACCGTCGGGCCCGGCCCATACTTATTCGCTTCGTTTCCTCTGCTTTGTCCTCATCTCTAAGCCATGTCCAGTATAGAGCGCATGACTGCAAACGCACTTCTTAGTGCACGGAGCGACTCCACGCTCGCAGACCAGACGCTGTCGTTCGTGGCCGCCGACATGGCATATATTTTGTTTTGTTCGTTTGGCGTTTTTTTGATCACCCCCGCGATCGGCCTCTTCTACGGAGGCACCGTGAGACGCAAGAACATCGTCCAGATCCTCTTCCAGTCGTACATGACCACGTGCGTGGTGGTGATCGTGTGGTACCTAATTGGCTACTCGTTGGCGGTGTCGCCCACGTCGTCGTCGAAAATATTGGGCAATTTCAACAACGCAGCTCTATATAACGAGCAGGCCAAGCCGTTATTGGAAGGTGGAAATCTCCCCTCCGTGGTCAACTTCTGCTTCAACGTGTTTTTCCCCGTAGCCACGGTGCAGATCTTCGTGGGTTCGATCGGTGAAAGAGGCCGTTTTTTGCCCTCCATGGTCGTGGGTGTGGTGTGGACCATAGTGTGCTACTGTCCCTTCGCGTACTGGGTGTGGGCACCCGGCGGATGGTTGTACAATCTTGGAGCGTTGGACTTTGCGGGCGGAGGACCCGTGCACATTGCGTCCGGAGTGGCCTCTCTCTGCTACTCGTGGTTCTTGGGTCCCAGGGGACAACCGGGAGCTAGAACAGGCAAAATCAGAGACTCCAAGGGCCACTCTTCCGTGACAACCTTTGTGGGCGTCACGCTCATCTGGGCCGCGTGGTTCTGCTTCAACTCCGGCACCTTGCTCTCGGTCAACGCCCGAACAGGCTACATCTTTTTGAACACTATTCTCGCGTCCTCGTTCGCATGTGTTTCCTACACCGCTACACACAAAATGTTGACGGGAAAGTACTCGTTGATGGCGGCGTGCGAAGGCACGGTGGTGGGGCTAGTCAACATCACGCCTTCCTGTGGCTTCTACTGGCCTTGGGCTGCAGCAGTGACGTCCATAATCAACGGGGTTCTGTGCAGGCTCCTCATAGACTTCAACAAATGGGTCGGCATTGACGACTACAGTGTTTCCGGCGTGGTGCACGGGTTTGGAGGCATCATAGCTGGCACCTTGACCGGGATTTTCGCCACCAAGACCGTTGCTGGATACGACGGAGTCACGGAGATCAGTGGGGGCTGGGTGGACGGCAACTTCCGGCAGCTCGGGCTCCAGATCGCGTCGTGGTGCGCCATTGTAGCGTGGACGTTTGTGTTCACTATGATCATCTTATTTGCGGTGGATAAGATTCCCGGTTTGCACTTGCGAGCCACCTCTGAAGCCGAGGAAATGGGCATGGATTTGTACGAGATGGCAGAAACCATGGACGAATTTGGCAACGACTACGGGGACTTTTTCCGGGAAAACGCCCACAAAATTCGTGCCATTCTCAACCACTACGAGGACAATGTGGAGGTGTTTGATGGCCAGTCGGTTTCCCAGACCTCGGTGAGCAGGGTGCAGCACACCGTGGGGGAGAAGGTCTAGGGAGAAGGAAAGGAAAGGGAGGGAGGATACGCCTACTTCGTTTTTCTGTCGATATTCAATTCTTACGTTCTGATGTAACTGAAGGTGTGTTGAACTTCATGCTTTCTGCAAAGGAATACGTCTAATTTATTATCTCTACAAGTTTTTATGCCATAGTAACATAAGCGTCAATTGTACTAAAATATACATGACCTAAGCGTCAGACTACCGCATCTATACCGCGTAGGTATTTCCCGATTTGACGTAATTCGGTTAGCTCATTACTGATTTCAGGTTGACTTTGGCGCCACCACACCCTAAAACTATAGTCACTCTATTCAGCCCCCTTAGACTTTGTGTTTCTTTTGTCCTCTTTTTTACAAATCCATATGCCATGGACGCAGTTTACGAGTCGCTGAAGCGCACACGACTTGGAATTATAATGGACTTTAAGCTCTGTAAGCATACCTTAGTTCCTCCCGACATAAATCGTTCTGGTTCAATCTGCAGTCTGATTTTCAATTAATCGTCCTCTGTGGTGCCATGGCCCCAAAATATTGCTCAACGTGCTGTGTGGGTTGCATCCTTCGAGATTCTGACGGCCATACTCCACGCTGGCTGAACGGAATTTACAATCTCATGCTCTAAATTCCTCTAAGTGAACAACCGTTTATCGAGTTAATCGAGGTACGGCCTCTATGGGTTGGTGCTGTGGTAATCGTATCAAGTACTATGTCATCTCTGATCGAGGGCCACTAAACCTGTGGCTGCAAACCCGGGGGATCCTTAGTCCATCATATATCAGTGAATTTGCCTTTGGTGGTGCCCAGAGCGACTACATTCATTTGCACCACGACCATCTGGCTGCATTTCTACAAAGCAAGTGTCCCAATATTCACCAACCGGAGTGCGCGACGGAATTCCCCGAGCTATGGGCAGTATATTGCCACTTTCTCGTACTTTGAGCCGCGGAAATTCCGTAGGAATCCAGGTCTAGTTTCCCATTAGGTGGTCAGGCTCCAGTTCTGGCCATTTTCACGCCTTTCGGCACAGTTTGGCGGCCTCCAAGTCCATATCTGAGACCACTTCATGACACACCCAACACGTTCGCTGCGTCACACACAGAGCTATTTGGCTTCAATTTCTAGAGGTCACTCTTGGACCAAGAACATGTAGATGAATACAACATATGTGTGGTGGCGAAAAGCTCTATTTCAAATTGATCCAGCTGCGGAAATACAGAATACTCAACTCATCAATCGCTTACACGGAAGAGACGGGGATCACGTAAAACACCTATTTCATCACACCTAGCTTATTCACATCGATAAAACACCTATATTACAAAAAATAAACTCAAATCCGTATCTACAACAAGTCACACGAATAGCGTGTGTCGCCCGATCTGGGTCCAGGGCTCGCCTGCAAGTGCTGCATGCGCATGCGGCACCAGTGCTTACATACACCCCCGCGTCATGTCGGCACGGCGAACAGTTCCGAGAGCTCAGTGCAGTGCACGGCTTCAAATGGCCTTATCGGTGGAGAATTTTTTGACCATGATCTTAGTATAAGAGTCAAGGATCGATCTGAGTGATAAGCGGCGAGGAGACTCGAGGAAACGGTCGAGAATTGCCCCCTTCACAACGGCTATTACTAATATCCACCCACTCAGTTATCTCACCACATCTCATCTCATCCACTGTTCACCTGCTTAATTTCGTCCACTATGTCGCTTGACGAGGAGAAAAAAAGCAGCATCCTCGAGGAAGACTTGTTCTTGCCCCAGGAACGAGAAATCCATGAAATCGAACAGGAAAAACGCTTGGAAGAGGGCTCCAACTTCATCAACCGCATTGGGTTGAAGATTAACGCCGAGATCCGCGGCGTGGAGCGAGTGCCGGAGGACAAAAGAGTAGACAAGAACTGGACTTCTCCATTGACGATGTTCCTCTCGCCCAACTTGGCAATCTCCGCTCTAAGCACCGGCATGATGGGCCCCACGTACTACTCGTTGGACTTCAAGACGTGCATTGTGTGTGGGCTTTTCGTGCCCATCGTCAGCGCCATCCCCGTCGGGTTTTTCTCGATCTTTGGGGCCAAATTCGGCCTTCGCCAGCAGATCCTATCGCGGTACTTCACAGGCAACGTGATGGGCCGTGTTTTTGCGTTTTTCAACGTGATTTCGTGCATTGGCTGGAACGCCATCAACGTGCTTCCGGCAGTGCAGATGTTGGTGTCCTTGGGCAAGCTTCCGCCGTGGGCCGGGTGCTTGATTTTTGTGGTGATCACGTGCGTCATGGCCTTCTTTGGGTACAAGGTTATCCACGTCTACGAGCGCTGGAGTTGGATTCCGAACTTGATTGTCTATTTCATCATGATAGCCCGCATGGTGAAGGCCAAGAAGTTCGTGTGGGAGGCCCACGACGGCACGCTGGTGGAGGCAGGTAACGTGTTGAGCTACATCACCACTATCTTCGGGTTTGTGGCGGGCTGGTGTCCCTCGGCCGCAGACTACTTCGTGTACATGCCCAGCGACACGCCCCCCTGGAAGATCTGCTCCGCCATGGTGGTGGGCATGAGCATCCCGTGCATATTCACGTTGATTTTGGGGTCTGCGTTTGCCATGGGCACCAAGTCGGACGCATCCTGGGACCAGGCCTTCAACGACAACTCCGTGGGAGGGCTCGTGAACAAGATCTTGGTGGAGGACAGTTTGCACGGGTTCGGCGAGTTCTGTGTGGTGGTGTTGGCGTTGTCTGCCATCGCTAACAACTTGCCCGGGTCCTACTCGTTGGCGTTGTCCATGCAGGCGATCTGGTCGAAATTGGCCCGCTTTCCCCGCTTGGGCTGGTGTGTCATCGGCAACTTTGTGTCCTTGGCCTTGTCCATTCCCGCGTACTACGTGTTTGCGGACACCATGACCAACTTCTTGTCCATTATTGGGTACAACGTGTCGATCTACATCGGCATTACCTTGGCGGAGCACCTTATATACCGGAAAGGCTTCAAGGGCTACGACGTGACTAACTTCAACGATTTGTCCACCGTGCCCGTGGGTGTGGCTGGAATCGTGGGGTTTTTGTTTGGCGTGATGTCCACGGTGCTTTCCATGAACCAGACGTGGTACGTGGGGGTGATTGCGCGCAAGATTTCCGGAGACATTTCCTTCGAGCTCAATATCGTGATTGCGTTCATTGGGTACAACTTCGCCCGGCCCTTGGAGTTGAAGTACTGGGGGAGGTAGGGGATGTGACCGTGTTTGGGCTTAGACGATTTAGAGCCGATGGGCATCCATTTAACTGTAACGTTTTATTAATGAAATTGTATTCGAGAGCGTTCTAGCCGCATTGTAGATCAGTCGTGCTCTTCGCCATGCAGCACTCTGGTGCACCAGTGCCGTGCTTGTTGAACTCTGATATGGAGGCCCAAAAGACGGGAAGCACATACCCGATTGCAGTTGCCAACACGGGGGTAACATCGGGAGTATTTGGTAGAGGTAATGATAATGAAATCAATGATGAAAAAGGTCGAGGTTCTGCCTGGGTGAGTCCTATTTTGCTAGAGAGTATAATTTAACATAATGATGCGTTACGTGAAGGTAGGTGGAGCAACAAATTAATTATAAGTAATTCTGGCACTTGCAGCAAGAAAGCCATTCTCGGGCTTCCATTTCTACAGTTCCATCATGGGCATAGTCTGAGTAGTACCGACATCGAGAGTGGCACAAGAACGAACTATTTTGCCATATCCGATAGTTGGAGGTTGTCCGAAAAGGGAGTGCATGTCCAAGTCACGAGTTCAGCGTGGTGACATTGTTGAGATCCGCCATTACGAACATGCTGGGTAGGAACCGCAATGGAGTAGGTAACTGAGATCTAATTAGTAAAGGGAATTGAGTAGACACATGTTCTCGGCGACCCTCAACTACACTACGACTCATTAACTCCCCCCTTTTTTAAAATGTGTCAGGAAAAAAAGAAGCCTGTTATGGGGTTGACTCTGGTGGCCCTATACCGCAGACCACCCACAAGAGTTAGTGTTCATTTTCTTGAAATGAATTAGAGATCCATCAGGTTTACCTGCATACTGACACTGCGTTGTGGCTATCTGTGGGACATTGATAGGCCATAAATTGCTGCTCCAGCCACTTGATTGATCCAGTTTCCAGTGGATAAACATGGTATCACACCGTGGGGGTAGTTAGTTAAGCTGATCGATGACCTACGGGGTATGCACTTCCAACCCTGACATGGAGGTCGTAGGTCTTCTGGTAGAGCTATAAGAGTAAAGATGATGATTTCTGGGTTAGTTATTAGGCGGCCAGATATTTACGAAAGCCACTTTCAGTATCGAATCACCTTGCAAGGCATATTTCATAAGGTGTCCAGTCTCTGGAATAGCTCGAAAGCAAAGACGGACCACGGTTTGAATATGACGTCTATCAAATAAAAGATTGTTTGTGCTGCCTCTTCTCTTCTCTCTTTCCTCAAATTATCTTAAGAACACTGAGTCAGTCTACAAGCCAGTGACGAATATTGGTTTGTTGGAATGCCAGCACTATGAAGATCTCTGCTTGTTAACTATCACAGCCCAAACAGCATATCGTATCTTGTGCAAAGAACATAAAATGCTAACATTTTCAGGATCCCACTATCATCTGACCACGCTTCCGGCTTTGGTGTCCTGGCCGGCTGAACCCACGTAATTCTTCTCAATCTAGTGTAGTGGGTGCTCAACAACACACAGAAATCACTTTCCCCCTCGTTGTAATAAGAGTAGGCATCTATTGATTTTCCTATCTACCAGACATAGGCCATCGTGGCGAGCGCTCAAAATGCAGCCAGTGATTTTCTTGACTGATACATGGACTGGGTATGAAGGGCCTCGTGATTCGTTTTCTCTTACCCCACCTAGTGCACCTACTGGGGTTTGTTTCATATTCGAAATGGTGGCACCATGTGAGGACGTTCTTCTGCAGCCAACACCTCCCATGGGGTCTCTGATTTTTCCAGTATTTAGCAAGAGATTTTCGGGGCGAAAAAGACTCCATCTAGACGCCATCTTGCTCCTAGTCGGGACCACATTTGCAGCCAATAATAGTTAACATCTTCAATGTCTATACTCTTTGTTCACTGCCAAACCACACACCTGTCAACTACATCATTTAAACCAATCGTACACCTACACCCGAAGTCATAAGTAAACAAGTCCATTGTCTAAAGTCTATAAGTACATCTAACCCTTCTTCTCGTTCATATCTCCGCTGTCGTCCTCGCTGTTCGACGATGGCGAAAGCTGGTTCTTGAGCCCTTGTATGAGCACCGCATCCAGGTTGTCGTGCGAGATATACTCGTCGATGTTGGGTCTGGGGCCCACGTACCACTTGCGGGCGTCCACGACAAACCACACAATAAATATCACCATGGGCCCGAAAAACACAAGCACCGTCCAGTTCATCGAGTTTGGTGTCAAGTCACTACCGGAGACGGTAGGGAAACACAAGAATGGGACCATAGTCGCCACAAACGCCACAGACAAGAACCCGATTGGCCGAGAGAACTTGCCCAAGTTCCAGGGCCCGGGCTCGAACGTGTTATGCGCATATGTGATTTTCAAAAACGTGGGCATGGTGAAGGAAATAAACGAGGAAATGCCACCGACAGAAAAAATGGCTGCAATTGCCGTGTCGCCTGCAAACATCAAAAGGAGGAGGAGCTGGCCCAAGATGAAGTTCAAGATGACAGCGTTGACGGGCGTTTTCGTGACTGGGTTAACCTTACACCAGATCCTGGAGAACGGAAACAAGCCGTCTCTCGAGTAGGCAAAAGTGACTCTCGACGCGGACAACATGCACGAACTGCCCATAAACCACGACGAGATCACAGTGAGCGAGGTGCACGCCACGACAAATTTCGACTTCATGATCTGCGTCAAGTAAGTCACGAATGGCTGGCCCAACTGAAGTGGGTCTGCTGCGATGTCGTCCAAACTGACGGTGGTGTAGGAAATGGCCAACATGAAAATAAAGCCAATAGACCCACCCACGGTCGCCGTGAGACAAATCGCACGTGGCGCAGCCACTGCTGCGTTGGAACATTCTTCAGATAAATGGAAAGGGGAGTCGTAGCCGGACATCGCCCAGATCACCCCGAGGAAAGAAACCAACATGGCAACACCGGTGGGGAAATCCGTCTGGTTCGTGAGGCCCCACGCCTTGCCGTTGCTGTTGAATTTGGGGATCGTGCCGTCGTACATAGAGACACGGTCGTTGCACACAAAAATCATCACAAACACAATCACCAAAAACACCATGTTGATGGCCGTGCCGAGGTTGTTGAACTGCGCCAAGTACTTGGTGGGCAAGCACGTGATGACAGCGTGGACCACCATGATGGCCGTGCTGAGTGCATAGTATACGCCAGTGGGGGCCACATATCCATTTCTGTACGACGCCATGGAGAGTATCAAACACGCGCCCGAGTAGTTCACCGAGGGCGTCGAGGTGATCTGGTTCATCCAGTTGGAGAAACTCGTCAACCACGTCAAGAACGGCGCCCATTTCTTGGGCGCCAACTGCGACACCGCGTACGGAGTCCCAGACGCGGTGGGAAACGCCGACGCCACTTCTGCCATGGAGTACGCCACCGAAATGACGCCGATCATTCCCAAAATCCAGGGGATCGGCGACATCCCCACCACCAACTGCTGGTAGTCGAACGTGGCGGCGATGGAGGGAAGAAGACCCAACACCGAGAACGACACGGCAAACACGGAAAACGCACCGAACTCACGGTCGAACTCCTGCTTGTAGCCCATGGCCAAGATCTTGGCCTCGTCGCTGTCCACGGCATGGTCGACATTCAACACTATCAGGTGGTTGGAGATCACCGACTGCACGTGCAAATCGTCGACCCGAATACGGGACACGACGGGGTGGAGTTCAGGATCGCTTTTGCTCATTTTGCACCAGCGGCCCGCACTAGTATGGTTTTCTGCTAAGTAAAGTTTCCCAGGTCACAGGGAAGCTACTTGGAAAAACCAGCCATGGCTACGAAGCGAGAGCATGGGCTTATATATGGGCGTCAGTTGAGCATGGACTTTCGATAGCGCAGAGATAGCGATGTCACCTATATGCCGGACACCTGCACCGCGGGCGCAGCCGACGGGTGGTCTGCACACAGCGATATGATTGGCTCAATCCAGATGGTGTATGCGTCTGATAGCGGGCGCCCCCTGCGCGGAGAGATAAGGAGATAGTGGGGCTTTCATGTGTTCTTGCCTCTTGCTAGAGGCTCCGTACCGCAGAGACCGCACAAAGCGCAGTACGCTCAGACTTGGCAAGCACAAGAACAAAATGGAAAAATGCCGCCAAGACCCGGGCGCTTGGGGGCTGATTTTCGCCTGGATTTCGGTTTAGCTTTTTTCGCGCTTGCGTGCAGTATAGCGCATTCGCAAGGCAACAATGCCCTTCGCAATGCGGGGCCATATCCTTCTACGCATTCGTAAGTCACGATTTCGCTGCCCCGCACTTTGCCATAAACGCAGCTCAAACCAAGGCTGAAAACTGGGGGCAGATGGCTTCGCTTGGGAACAGTGCGGTTTTTTTCTGTATTGTGTGCTTTTCGTAAGTATCCATTTTCGAATTTCGTGGCTTGGGGCTCGGACCCCGGCATAGCGCTCCGGTATCGCGCTAGCGATTCTCGTGCCGAATCGGGAATGCGGCTGCGAAATTTCCCGGGTGCCCAACTACAATCTCCATATTCGTAGTAGATTAGGGTAGGCAGAAGGCGGGTCCGAGACCCGCTAGGATTAAAAAAATAAAGAAGCAATCGTGATATTTCCAAGAATAGGGGCTCTTGGATAAATTCGAGGAAAGATCTCATTGGGTGCTTATCTGTAAGTGACTCGTCACAGTATAGTACTGGGAGTGTGATTTTGCTCATTCTTGCGAATTTTTAGGGTGAAAATGTTTTTGTGCTGACCGCAGTTAGTGGGACCGTTGAGTCAATATTTACTCCGGAGCGTCTCCTGTCGAAAAATGCAGAGTTTCCCACAGTTACCCACGCCTCTCGGTCTTTTGAAGATCCGCCTATCCAAAGCTCCACATATTCCAGTGTTCAACCTCTTTGAATGTTTTAGCTCTCCCGAGGGCTCGAGGATTTACCATCGCCGTGGAAGGTTTGGACTAGTCACTGTGGTATTCTGCCACGAGCTCTGTATTAACTCGCCCTCAGCCATGCCTTGACCCAGAATGAAGAATTCCACTGACCTTGACTTTCCGTCAAGGGCCACACGACTTGGTGCTAGCTTCCCTGGAAAACTAGTGCTTGGTGCTTCCTACTTCCAACATGCGTGGACGAGTTTTCCTAGTTTTGCAACGATGGACGAGCCGGGCAACACTTCACAGAAAGGCTTCTTGCTCTATTGGAGCCTTTTTGGGTGACAACTGGCGCTGCAGCGTTCCCTTCTGCCACGGGCCTCATCAAAGCAAGAGAGGGTTCGAGTATACGGTTCACCGGGTAACCCCGTAGACCTTAGTGCTCCTGATGAATCAATAAAAGCATGTTATTAACTCAATTCGGAAACACGTGTTGTGGATCATGTTGTGTGATCGACCATCCTTTCTTAGGTGTCCTTGCGTGATAGGAAAATTTGCCGAGCCTTGTGGAGAATATCGCATATGAGGCGAAAAATGTCTAAGTCTTGAAGATTCACCTCTAAATATCAATCCAGCCTCAGAACGATCTTCCGCATTGGGTGGCTGCGAAATTAGTACTAGCAAAGTGACATACCTCTATCACGTAACCGATATATTCGAAAAATCTGAGGAAAGTTAGAATCCCCCACCCTATACTTATTTCCTACAACCCCTCCACATTTGCATCTACCGTTTATCTCCTTTTGGTCCACTCGGACCCTTTCAGTGCACATGCTCTACATTTCCGCGAGTGCCAACGCGTCCACCCACAGTACCTAAACGTATAGAGGAGGTTTTTATACAGGCCCAGTGCTCAGAGACCAGAGAGTCAGCAGTCTAGCACAACCAACATTTCCATATGCTAATAGTTGTGTTGCTACATGTCTAGAAAATTACATACGTTGTTCCTGTATATAAGCCCACCTTCCAACATCCACCTGCTCCAAGTCCACATATACTAGAACCCTCTATCTCATGGACTTGGCTCCCACGTTACCAAAAGACCGCAGGTACTCGGCATTGCATCTCCGCACTAACGCGTACCAATGTAAGCCGTTGGTGATCTCGCGCAAAAAGCCGCTCACTTTGAAAATCAAGCATTTGCTTCTTCTTCTGGAAACGGCCTCCAGCCGCATCATTTTGGGTATCGAAATCTACGTCTACCTCACGTTCCACGGACCCGTTCTCGAGCGCCATATTTTCATTCTGAAGGCAGACACCACGGGCTTGGGCTCGCACAAAATCTCCGTCGCGGGAATAACCAAAAGCTTCCTCCAGTACGTGATCGGCCTTGATCCCAAGGTTTATTTGGATGGAGCCACTTACAGGAAGAGAAACGAATCTGGCAGATCGGGGCCTTCGACAGATATAGTTTCTGATAGTTCATGCGACGTCCAGATCGCCAATGAGTTGCGTGCTCTTGGCCGTAGACTCAGGCAGAATCCAAGTATGTTGAGCACTTTTTTGAGAGATAAAGCAACATCGGAAGGTGGCCAGCCGTCTGAGCTCCCCGTCGAAATGCCAAGCACATTGAAAACACAACTCTCGCTTTTTACGCGGTCTGCTGATGCATATTTGTTCCCTCAATCTGAGAAGAATAAGGGTAAACATGTCGCAGATGGCAACACTCTTTTCAAGTGGTGGATCGCTATTCTAGCAGATATTTTGGACGATGCGTGGCTGTGCAAGGCTGATATTCCCGGGTCAGATTCTCGTTCTGTGGGCAAATTTATTCCGTTGAGGCACAACTGGAGCATAGGAAATATCTACGTTTCGAGCGAATCTTCCAGTAAAGCCGTGCACACCATTCCATTATTTCCCGACGACCCCAAAGGAAGGTTCTTGGAACACTTGATCGTTGAAGGCAGACACAAAGCAGTGGACACAAGGCAATTCTGGGACGAGCTCGGTTTTCGCCAGGAGTTCCGCTTGGGAAATGTCGTTGGCATTATTGGGTGTTCCAAAGACAGCGACAATATCGACGGTGCTCTGGAGTGTCAACAAACTTCAATTTTTAGTCCTAGACAGTACAAGAAAATCCGAGAGTTGATAAAGGGCGAAGACTATAGAAATGGAGACGCGGTACTGGATCTATGGCTCTCAGGTTTGAGTGAACTCGCGACTGGCTTGGGTGCGAAATTACACTATCTCTCCATCACGGGAACACTGATTACCAAGACCAGCACAGGGTCAAGTGATATCCATACTTCCAACGTCCCGCCTGTGATTACCACACTTGGCGTGAAGAGGAAACCGCTTCCAGTGAATAATCTCAGCGGGTTGGTGAAAAGAAAAAAGAAGTAGGGTAGCAAGATGCAACAGAACGGGTGCGAGTATACAAGTTGGCATCAGACATAGAAACCAGAGGGAATCATGCCATGGTTTTTTAGTACCTCGCGTCGTTCAGCATTTGATTTTTCATACTAAATAATTGCTCGGTCCACCCACGCCCGGACCTTCCTAAATATTTGTGCCTTTGAAAATAAAAAGTCGTATTACAGGCAGTCGCTACGCCACACCAGACGGATCATCGTAAAAATGCTACCTGTGATTCTTGCAGCCAAGGCGGTGAAATCCAAGTTCATGACAAAAAGCGGGGTGAGCTGCACGGTGATTGTGGAGTAAGTCTGTCACTGGTATTATGATTGCAACAACGTGCAGGAACGGTTGGTGTTTATTTGTTCGGGAGATTAGAAAGAAGTGACTACTATGAAAAAAACTTACCTGGTATCTCTGATTGAAGAAAAAGACCAAAAAAGAAGTGATTTCGCCCAGGATCGAACTGGGGACGTTCTGCGTGTTAAGCAGATGCCATAACCAACTAGACCACGAAACCAACTTGCAAGCTTAATTTTCTTGTGGTTGGTGATGAGGCTTCCAAAGTGTGGACATCATATTTATGTGCAGGACAAATTTTCAAAATACCGGATTCCTCGCAGCTGTGCTGCACCGACAAACGAGGCGTACCAAAATCGTATCAAACAAAAAAACTGTTAGAGAGATCTCCAGACATATTACGGGTTTTTGGTCTGTAGATAGATTTTTGGTCGCAGTGTTCTAGATTGGATGGTCTCGGTGCGCGGATCCATATTCGTGATTGTATGCAGAAATGCCTGAGCAAAATAATGAACGTCAAAGCATTTTGACTTCCTGTAATACGATCTGTCTTCAAAAAAAGACCTGTATTTTGTGTCTTTGATAAATATCGACGGCTGCGGTCAGTACTAGAAAATCGTGCTTAGGGGATTTCTCCAGTGACTGCTGAATTCAATGTAGACCCTTTTGAATGGTTGAGATCTGCAGCATTGTGCAACATTACTGTCTATCGATGGGACTGAGATAGTTCATAGACGATTTGTTCTTTTTCTTTGAAAAGGAGATCTCAGCTCAACTGTGATTCCCCCAAAATGAGACGAAAGGAGCCCGCACTGACCACTCCAGACAAGCCAATTAATGAGGTTCACCTTGTATTCGCGCATTGGTAAATTTTTTTTTTTTTTTTTTTAAAGATAGAACGTGCACTTTCTCCTCTACTTTATGAGAAGACCTTTAAATTTACGTGTCTGTTAGTGCAATGGTTCCGGGTGATGCCTCGGAAACACGTCTATTTTCTTGGTCGTTTACGCTTGGGGCAGGTGGGTGTGGAACTACTACTTAGGCATAGGCATAAGGATACTTAAACATCCTTCAACTTTTCCGAGGGAGAGTACTGAATAATTTCTCTCATCGCTGTGGTCAGCCCCTTTCTGTGGTTTACGGATGTCTGCTGAATTCCACTCCCGACTGACCTTGTATGACAGGAGCAATATTGTATGAAGGCTCGCACCGATATAGTAGATCGATTGCTACGACGGTATTCGATGCCACGTCTCCTTGAAACCTACCAAAAGCTATTTGTTACAATCTCTCAACTAGTAACTTCTCGTATTCCCTATGTTTCATACGACTTTCTTGTTCTTCGAACCAATCGGCCGTTGTGATACTCCAGGAGAAGATCTAGTCGAGGGTCCTTGCATGCCACAGCAAGCCCGCACTAAAAATAAGCCGTCATACGTCAGAGCAATGTTGCAAGCTAATGACCGCAGTGATTCCACACTTTTCCATTGCTATCCGCAACAGCATATAATGGGAGTCGATCCCGCAGGCCTAGAACGATGTTTAAACGATAATATCAACTCTTCAGATATCTAAATTATCAGATAGTTATCACTTACTTCCACCACAGAACAAGCTCACCAATTCACTATGTTACGTCAATTCACCGCCAGATCCATTCTTCCCATTTCCGCCAGAATCTCCCCTAACGTGAGGTACATCTCCTACTCGCGTGCCAACTTTGGTGTGGTGGACACGGCCAAGGACATCTTAAACAAGGCCAACAAAAAGACGGGTGAAGTGCTAGCTAGCACCATCGAATCCACCGAAAATGTCACGCCCTCGGCCGAACAAGTAAAGGACGCAGCCACAAACGCAGCATCTACCGCCAACCAAAAAGCTGGCGATGTGTTGGCTGACGGTATTGACAAGGCAGAGTCGCTTGGCCAGAAAGCTAAGGACACTGCAACCAATGCTAATTTGGGAGAGAAGGCGCAAGATGCTGCGCAAGACGCCAAGAATTCTGCGGAGGACCTTGCGCAAAAAGCGAAAGAAGCCACTATTGATGCAAAGGACCATGCGGAAGCCAAACACAAGGTTCTTAAAAACGCCAGTGGATACAAGGACTTGCAGGACAAGGGAGCCAAAGCTGAGAGCGAGCAGAACCGTCCAGACGATGCCGTTTAGTGGTATCAGTGTATAATCGATAAATTATAACATTAGTGAGACAATTAGGTAGAATCTGTAGCGTGACTAGTATAGAGTCAATGGCGATAAGAAGAAACTATCGTCAGTTATTGAAACAGAATTACTAAAGTGTCGATTTTTCATTTGGTCATCGAGAGACTGTCTACTAAATGAAGACTACATTGAGACTGCCAATTCTTAAATCATCCATTGACTGTCGATACTGAGAAAGTGTCGATTATGAGACTCAAAACATCATTGGGACTGTCGATTAGTTAAAACACTTTTTCTAAATGAATAGCTTCGTAATAGTCATATGATCATGCAAACGGGTTAGTGGGCCTTGGCGTACTCCTCTATGAACTGGACATGCTTGGGAGACTCGGCACTGACGGGCGTGATTTGCGGCGCGGCCTCGACCTGTTTCACGGATCGCCTTTCGATGATGCTAAGGAAGTTCAGTGGCACGTAGCCCACCTTTCCCGTGCGAGACCGCACCTTCCACCACTTGCTCTCGTTACCTAGAGGGTCCAACTTGGACAAGATGGCCACGAGCTCCTTGGGCTTCAACTCGATCTCGATGTTGGGGTTTTCCGGGTTGAACTCGTACAACGCCTTGGCGAATTCGAGCGAATCCGGGTCAATAGGTCCACGAGTGCCAGCAGTCATGCCCTGTTGATCTTGAAGTCTTCTCTGTTGTTGCCTCTGCTGCTGCTCGTTGAGCGCCTGGATGGCCTTGCTCAAGAGATAGGGGAAGCCGATGGACGCGGCCAAGAACATCAAGAGCGGCTTGAACGAGATTCTGGCTGGCTTTTTGGCGCCGCCCTGTTGTCTGCGGAGCTTCTCCTCCAACTTCTTCTGGCCCACCTCGAACTTGCCGAACTCCTTGAGGTTGAGGCCGTGGTTGTACGGCTTGCCCGTGATTTTGTAGAGAATCTTCTTGGAGAACTTGATCAAGGCGAAGATCCCGAGCAACGACCCTAGCGTGTTTTTTAGGTTGCCAAACTGCTCCGCTAGTGAGACCATGGTAAAGAAGGAGGAATGTGTGGCCATGTACGTGGCCTCTAGCATCTGCGCAAAGCCGCCCACGGCGCCGATGATCGACTCTATGAGCTGGAATGTCGCCTGTGTGCCTTCGGCCAAACCGCCCGGTCCGTTCATGCCGTTCATGCCGTTCATGCCGTTCTGGCCGTACATGCCGCCGCCGAAGCCAGACCCGTACATCCCCGACCCGTAGCCCCCGTGCATGCTGGAGCCGTAGCCGCCGTATCCGCCGTACATCCCTGAGCCGTAGCCGCCGCCATACATAGAGGATCCATAACCGCCACCGTACATCGACAGCCCGTAGCCGCCGCCACCATATCTAGAGTTTCCATAGCTGCCGTAGCCGCCGGCACCCAAAGAAGTGCCCATGTTGCCGCCCATACTGCCGCCCATTCCCATACTTGCGTCTTGATCAGAGAGTGATGTGGGACGTTCGGGAATGGCCGCCGAGCCTGCTAGAGACGCGGAGGCGTCGGCTGTTCCGGCAGACGCAGACGACGTCCCGCTGGCGACTTCCCAGGGTTTAGTTCGAGGCGCTGACATTGGTCTGGGGTGGTGTTGTGGAGCGTTTGTGGAGGGTAGAAGGAATGGGTGTGCGAAGGGTCTTTTTTCTCGAGTGTTCTGGCACGCTGATGGTGCGCGGCCTGCACCGCGGTGTGGGGTGGGAGGTGCGCACGTGACCGGCCGGTGCGGGCTGATCCTCGGCTGGCTGCGAGAGGATGGGAAAAGATGGGTGGGGATAAGGATGGGATAGAGGACGTTTGTTGTGGGTCATCTGGTTGCGTGTGATTGGGGTAGGTTTTCAAAGGCGGGTTCTGGGTGTATTATTGCTAGTTTTGGTAGCGATGTGTTGAGAGTGGAGCATGTTCTGTAGGTGGAGCGTGCGTACTGGTGGGTGCTGTGCCTGACTAAGCTTACTACAGAGGGCGAAATGGGTGCACAGAGGATTATTCTCTATGATTTGATTTTTGCCATAATTATAAAAAGGTCGGGTTTTTTCAAATATGGTAGAACTCTCGGTTGTTCCTGATATAAAGCTCTTTTTAGGATACAGTGCATTCATTGGAACTAGGCAATGCATGGCTCTTGCGTAGTGGTCCAGTGCACTTGGAAAGATAGAGACAACGCTACTTCGAGGACCATTTCTTTCGCCACGCCCAGGTTCTCCAGACTCACTCCTAGTCCTCGCTGATTCATAGATGTTCTCTGAAGTAATTTATCTGCGTTCAGACCCTTATTCTTACTTTCTCTCGCACGGCCATTTTGCAGCTATCCACGTAAAAGGACACTGCGATGTCTGATGTGGCCTAAACGAAGCTTGTTCCCGTTTTTCCCAGTGTTGCTGTGGCTCATTGAAGGAAACGGCCAGGATCTGTACTTTTGAGCTTTCGTTCCAACTTTCCGATTTTTAGACCCAAAATTAGCAAATGTGAATATTGTTGGCAGGGCCCTGTGGATTGATATTTAGAGCCTCGCACCTCGTTTGGGACGAAAATGAGACTGTACATTTTCAACAAAAAAATTACATCTCCCATAAACTTTATTTTGAAACACAGTTAGTCACCTAGTAGCCCTGGTGAAATATTTACCCCGTTATCCTAGACCAAATACATCTTTATCAACACTATGGATGGAATAGTGTCACTCTGTTACCTTAAAGTATACTCCTAATACAACATTTAACTAACTACGTAATACGATTTGTGTTTATTTTCTAAATGAAAAAAAGCCATATATATTCTCCACTTTCTTCGAGTATATCCCTATACACTCTTTAACAACTACACTCTTTGCAATAGTACCGGTGATACACTTCCTCTGCTGTATTCCACATATCACCTGACCACCCAATAGTACAATGATCCTGGTGACAACTATGCTGATATCGTCATCTATACCCCTAACACTTCTGGCTACCTCATAATATCAATGGTAGCGATACTGCTATAGAACATCACCGTGCTTACCCTTAAGTACCATCCGCCGTCATCCTGGTATTACATCGACTCTGTTACCTTGCACCGTACTCCTACACCTTTCACTTGACATCTGGTAATACATTTACTCTAGCCTAGAACACTCCCACTCCATCATTCACTCACGGAAGCGGCTCCAGCGAGCTGCTCAATCTGTTGAGATGGATGTACACATCCGTACCGTAGCCCTCCATCGAAATCAACTTCAAGTCGCCCCCAAAGTACTGTGCGTAGAGGCGCGAAATAGGCAACCCGTACCCAAACCCAGCCATGGGTGCCTTGAATGTGGTCTGACTATACTCGACGTCCAAAATAGGCGTTTTGTCCACCGTAGTGTACAAGTAGGTCCAGATCAAGGGAACCTCACTCCGGGCGATTCCGCCACCCTCGTCGGAGACTTTGATCGCGATATCCTCGTAGCCCTCAGAAATAATCAACTTTATGGCGGGGAATTTCAAGTCGTTCAAGTCGATGTCCTCGGCCTTCAAGTTGGGGTTCTTCGCCACCATCTCCTGCTTGAGCAACGGCGTGTGGAACTCGATGGTGGCCCTAAGCGAGTTTTTCAACACCTCGAAGAGCATGTGGATCAAGTGTCCCGGCACATACATAAAGTTGACCAGTTCCTGGGGTGCAATCAACTGCACCTGTGGAGCCTCAAATAACCCATAGTATTCCTCGCAAATGTACTTGGCCGTTTCCACCGCGTCCTCTGCGATTTCCTTGACGTTGCACTCGGTGCAGATCACGCCCACGTAGTTGGATTTGGCGTTTTTCTGCGCGGCTTCGCCGTTGGAGCCGTTTAGGAAATTCGAGATTTTCTGTCTGGTGGGCAGAGCCTGCGACATATTGAGCGCAATGTGCTGGCCAATGAGCATTCTGATGCCGATGCGCAGCATGTAGAAACGGTCCAAAAACGTCTGGATCGCCAGGTTGACTTGCACGAGTTGGTGCTCGGTCTTCCATTCCTGGACCCCCTGCGCCATGGTGGCCACCGTGGCATCGTGTCTTTTTTTGATTTTGTTGAGTGCCTCGTACACCAACTTATTGTAGTCGTAGACCTCCTTGGGCCACACGATGTTGATGGGGCACGGGTTGAAATACGTCTTGCCAAAGGTGGGGGATTCAGTTCTGGCCCTCGTATTCGACGCACTCAAAGGCGAATTGCCCAGGTGCGGTCTCACCACTATGCCGTCGTCAGAGTACACGTTGTTGACCGCCGGGTTCGATTTCTGCTCCTGCGCCAAATTGGACGAGTCCAGCAACACTCCGTTTTCCTCCATGTGCGCACTAACCTTCAACGGCTGGTGCCTGTGGCCGTCCTTGAGACTGAACAACTGCTTACGCAACTCGTCGTCGATCTTCGGCTTCGGCAACGCCGTGAGCTCCTCGAACGACTGCGCATACCAGTTCCTGACTTTCACCGTGGAGGGCATTTTCAGGAGTCCCAACGGGGCGTTGTCCAAGTCTCTGACTTTCAACGCTAATCTGATGGGGAGCTCCTCCACGATGAACTGCGACGCAAGGAAAATAGACCCTGGTGACGGAGAGGGGCCAAACTGCACCATCTGCCTGATGCTGATGGAGGTTTGGGGGTACGACGCATACTTCAAGATGCTGTCTCGGAGCAGCTTGGTGAACTCCCAGCCGGTGCCCATTGTACTTCGAGGGCTCTAAACGCTGGTGTTTTTTTCTTTTTTTGTAGTTGCAAGCGTGGTCAAACGATTGGTCTACTGGTCGGCAAGGTGTGAAAGTGCGGGGTGCGGGCCCGAAATCTGGTAATCTGGCGTTCAGGCGTGCTGCACGAGTGTCTGGGAAAAGTACGGAATGGCGCTTGTTGCGAACAGGCTAAAGTCTATTTTCCAACACGTTGCAAACGATCGTCTGAAAAGAGACTACTTGGACGTGGGAGAACATGTGCAGATGCGAGTCTGGGGTCAGCGAGTCATGTGACAGCAGGGTGAGGGTGAGACGGAGAAACGGCTCAAGTGGAACACCGGAGGCAACAATGGACGAAACAACAACAGAAGAAAAGAGCAGAGAACAAATGAAATTAAGTACAAAAATGGAACAAGACGAATACTGTCAAAAAACAAAAAAGTCTCCGTGATTCACTAAAACAACTAGTGCCGTAAACGGGCATGAACTTTTTCGAGACTGGCCGGGGTCGCGGATCACGCCCAGCTACATGGTAAAACCTCCGTGGGCCCGAAAACAGTATGAGCCTTGGCCAGCCCGAGCGTGGGTCTACTGTGCGCGCTCTGCCGTGGCTGTCAGCCTCACCCACAGCCGAGGCATAGTGGCAGCAAGCATGGGCAGAATCAGCAAGGGTATTCGGGGCCGCAAGTTGGGCATTCTTGCTCTCTCCGTTGAGACGGTTTCCAAGACCCGTCACCAATATCCCGGCCTTCGCCCCGGCGGACCGGGGTTTGGCGAAAAGCCCACGTCGATCAGCCCGGGTTCCTCGGAATCATGCGCTTGACTCATCAGCGTGCCAGTGTGCAGTCGCGGACCTGGGCTGATGATTCACTTTGGCGCGATGTGCCGGAAATTCCCCGTACTTCGTGCGCATTTTAAAGTCCGGTCAATCGGAGTCCGGGGCTACGGAACGGTGCCATGCTCGATATAAAACGGCCGTTTGCCTCCGCTGAAAATTCCCACAACTCATATTCCAAGACAGGTCTTACCACTAATACCTCTATACCCGCCAAAACACACAAATCCATCACACAACAGCAACAATGGTCAGACAATTCCTCTCCATAGCCTCGCTCAAGACTGCCTCCAGGTGCTGGGTGCCAGCTGCCAAGCCTGCCACATACAGATCGTTTTCCTCGCGGCAAAGATGCGTGCTTTTCAACACCGTTGAGCAGGATGGCGTGAACTTGATTGCCAACGACGACGTCTTGTCCTCCGAGGAAATCGTGCGTCACACGGAGACGTTCGAGCCTACTGTACATTCATCCGAGGAGGTGTTCACTGCTGGTCCAGTGAACAGAGCATAATGCGACAAATAGTATATAGGAGATAAAATGTATATGAGCACACGAATAATTATTTATGGACATCTGCTGTAGCGTTCCTTGGGACCTTTAGGCTGTTTTGTGTGGTCTATCTGATTATTGGCTGAGCGCAGTGGACGAGCTGGTGCGAAATTAGTAGTTCCATGACGTAGAAGCTCCACGAGCAGACGATCAAATATTTTCGCAGATTTTGCCATATTTTTGAAGTCCTAATTTGAGAATCTTGCCTGACTCGTGAATATGATTTTCGATTGAATCTGGTTGCTTTCAGTTGGTACCGTGAACACAGTGCCACAGCAATAGTATGTAGCACATGACATAAATATTCCATGAGTACAAGATCGAATTTGATCAGATTTTTTAAATATCGTGGGCTTACTTCGAACTCTTACTTTGAATTCTCTTACTTTGATGATTTTTATGATATTGACGCTGGTTATCAGCTCGTGGATCAGCTCTAGTGTCTGGCAGTGGCCTCGCGCGAGCCATATCTTATCGCCAGTGCACGTGACCCAGCCACTACATACCCCCAAGTCTTTCCAACACTAAACCTCCGCTTTTACAAAGAACCATGTCCTCCAAAATCAAAGTCGCCGTCGGCCAGATGTGCTCGTCGTCGAACGTGCGAAACAACTCGCGCATCGTGTCCAAACTCATTGACCGTGCCATAGAACGTAGAGCCAAAGTGCTTTTTCTCCCAGAGGCCGCCGATTACATTTCCAGAGACGCCTCGCATTCGGTGCAATTGGCCAAGAAAACAGGAGCCGATTTCATAGCGGTGATCCAGGAAAAATTGAAGAAGGTCCACTCCACGGAACCTCTGAATGCTCTATGTGTGGCTGTCGGGGTCCACGAGCCAACTTCAGGGGAGAATTCCGAGCGCAAAGTGCAAAATAACCAGTTGTGGATATCGGGCCTGGGCGAGATCACCCAGCGGTACCAAAAGGTGCACCTATTCGATATCAACATACCCAACGGGCCCATTTTGCAGGAGTCCAAGTCTGTAGAAGCAGGAAACAAGATCTTGGACCCGTTTCCGGTCAACCCGGCTTCTCCCGATTTCAAGGTCGGGCTTGCCATCTGCTACGACATCCGGTTCCCGGAAATGGCCACCCGTTTGAGAGAAAAGGGTGCCAGTATTCTCACGTATCCTTCAGCATTCACCACTAGAACGGGCGAGGCCCATTGGTTGGAGCTAGGCCGTGCACGTGCCATTGATTCCCAGTGCTACGTGGTCATGGCGGCCCAGTGTGGAGAACACGACATCCGGGCCGATTTATCTGCGGATGAACGTGACGAAAAGTCGCAAGGTAGCACTAAGCGGGTCAGTTATGGCCAGTCCATCATCATAGGCCCATGGGGCGAAATCTTGGCACAGGGCCCGAAATACCTGGACTTGGATGGAAGCCATGGGGTTGATGAAGAGGGTGATTATTACGAGCTTTTCGAGGCCGAGCTAGATGTGGAACACGTGGAGAAGATCCGCACAAACTTGCCGGTGTACTCCCACAAGCGGCCAGAGGTGTATGGCGAATGAGGGGGTCGGGGATTCTGTGTTTTTGGCCATTGGAGGCGTGATGGGGAAGCGGTTATAGATAATACGACGCTGCTTTTGAATGGTTATTCTCGAGTCTCTCTTTTTCACCTGGGGCGCTCCTTGATCATGCTTATGAGAGGGAGTAATGGGTCGATGCTCTATGATGGTAATCTGAGTAGAGTTTGTAGAGGCAGGCAGGTGGGCACTTCCATGCCTGCTCAGAGATGAACAATAGTTAGATAATGACCAGTTTGGTCATGGCTTGACACCGTATACTCATGGATCTCGTCATACTCTAATATCTTGTGATTGGTCATTCTTGAACATGAACGCACGATCATCACTGGATAGTACAAACTATATATACGTGACTAAGAGAGCATAACAAACCTATACTTCAATCTCAACATGCAAAGAATCATAAACCCATTTTGCCGAAACATTCAACAACTCGGACATGACTGGAGAAGATAAGACTGGATACTACGAGGACCAAAAAGTACCAGGGTACTTCGTATGGGTCTCAGCCGTGTAACCTTACTAGTAAACGCGAACACGCTCTTTATCAGAGTAGCAATTAATTTACCATCCGTGCTCTGATGAAGCGGGCAAGGGGCTCGGGTACCCACTTGACCCATGTGCCCCATGTGCCCCATGTGTGGCTCAGAATTGACCCTTCCAATATCACAATATTGCAGTATTCCAGGGGCTAGGGAGTAGATCGTAGAGGACCGAAGCGAAAAAGAAAACAAAGCTTTGCTCCTTATCAGTGGATCATGCAGATAAGGGATCTAGAATTGGATGGAAATAACACAGATAATAATAGAAGGAGCGGGCCCCGAGATCGGAGCAACTCCGAGACAATTGCGAAATTGCGAAATTGCGCGAGGCATCGCTCCCACCCCGACTTCCAAACGTAGAAGCGGACAGATAAGAATATTGTGGCGAGTGGGCCGTTAAAACGGGACAAAGAATGGCAGACTTGTGAACAAGGCGACAGAAAATAGGGTACGGAAATGTGGCAAACCATCGGCGAGGTACAGAATTTGATCTTGCTTGAAGGCCCGTGGAATACAACGGAATGCCGTAAATTAATGCAAGCAACCAGCCAGATCTTACCTCGCTCTGGCCTTCTCGCGAATTGCCGCAAGGTCCAATTAGGGGGTGGGCACGCGGGGTTTCCAGAACGAGCAGTATTTCACAATCATTGAAGTCACGGGTTCAAAATGGTGAGCAAAATGACCCTGGCTGGCCCATTTCTCCGCTCCCCAAAAAACACCAATCAACAACAGTGAGCACTGCGGAGACACGCTCACTGCCATTTTAGGGGATGGACGCGGTTGGAAAGAGTCAGTCTTCTTTTCCTGCAGAGGCACGAGCAAAAATGGCATTTCTCGCTGTCCGACAGCTGGGATGGCCAAAAATGATCTGCCATGGGAGGGGACACGGAGGGGTAATGACAAATGGGCCCGTGTGCACTCTCATGTTGAGCGCGCCACCCAGGCAAAGTGGCGCTTCGGATTAACTTTGGGACTCATCCCACTTTCGTGCAGGACCTGCTCCGCCTACCGTTCCCCTCTTATCGTATAGATATGCGAGGAAGGCGTTTCCCAATATATATCTGCCGTCTTGTCTGTATCCATCCGATTTTCTCTCACAACCTTCTTATTCTTCATAGCACTTGCTTCAACAGTCAAGACCGTGATTAATTTTTCGTCCGAGACACGCCCCGCCTCCAACACATATCCACATCGTCAACCGCGCTGTCTGTAATTTTCCGCGATGCTCAGATTTGCCAGATTGATTACGGGCTCTGCCTCGCCCACGCTCACGCTTTTCCACAACACAAACTCCAAGCTCTCGCACCATATACTCGAACGCTTGGCCATCCACGATTCCCGCTATGTCTTGGACATCCGCACAAACCGCTTGCCGCTGTATGAAACTTACGAGTTCATCCACGAGGAGTGCATGAATGTCCATCCGCAAAACAACCGCAGCTTTGAGAGAATCTTCCCTGCGTTGCTAGCGTCGCCCAGCCATCTGTTTTGCAACGTGGAGGTCAAGACCAAGGCGAAGGTGAAGCAGTTTGTGCCGGACTTGGAGTTGGTGAACAAGGCGTCTTATCTGGATAAGATTGCCCTTCACTCTGCGGCCGAGCTCTCGCCCTTTGTGGTCGACTGGGCCAACAAGTTGGTGGCCGTGGACGATGAGGGTTTGGACACCATCATGCAAAACTACTACTCCTGCGGAATGCAGAAGAGTAGCAAGGTGCACCTACCCGAGGGGAGCGACTCTATCTACCAGGGACCCGGTTCAGGAACCGGCTCTTCGTTCAATTCTCCCTCGTCCACCGTGACGTTCCAGCCTGTTTGTGGCACGCAATATAAGACAGCTGCTGCTGCCGCTGCTGCTGCCGCCGCCCGCTGTGTCGTGCACCCCCACATTGCGGAATTTGCCGACCTTTACTGATAGACTTTGGATGCGGCAAATGTCCACGGGCTCGGACATTCGTCGCCGGTATCGAAGTAGTGTTTTAATTAATAGACCGCAATAAATACGACTTCCCATGACCAACGTACTTGTATCCGTATCAGATCCCCATTCTCTTGGTGACGTATTCCTGCGCCAACACGGCAAACGTCAAGCCCAATCCGTCCTGGATCCACTCCTTGACCCACTCACTGGGATCGACCGCCTCGTCGGGGCCGAAAACCTCACCAATGTCGTCATGCTGGCCCGACACCCAGCGCGCCCACCGCAAAGGGAAAGGCTGAGATTTGCTTAAAACCGTGATGTTGTTGGTGATGTCCTTCAAAATCATCGTGAAGGAGAACGAGTTGGCGTTGTTAGCCTCGATGAAGGCCGGACCTGAATTCTCGTCGTCACTGACCTGGTGGTCACTGTTTCCACACGTGATCGGCTGGATTGCGATGAACACGTTGGATTTGTTGATCTCGTCGCCCACAGACTCGCCGGCGGGTAACTGCTGGCGCTCGAGGTCGGTGATCTTCAAGTAGTCCTTGATGGAGGAGTCCAAGTTGGCAAAACACAACTTCTCGCCATCGATGGCTTTTCCGCTGAACATGCCCAAATCGTAGTATTTGGAATTCGTGGCCTGCTCGTGTTTGTGGTTGAAGTTGCTGATGGTGGTTTTGATGCCGCCCTCCACCTGGCCCATGACCTTGTTGAATTTGCTGGCGCAGAGACTGTCCAAGTAGTTCACATTGTTCAAGTCGTAGATAAGAAGGATGTTCATGAGCTCGTCCTCTTTGTCAATCAAGCCGTCCTTGATCTGCTGCGACATGGTCGTCAAGATCGAGTTCAACTTGTCCGTCACGTGCAAGATCTGCTCCGTGTCCGCCACACCAGTGTGTTCAGTGAGGAATTTGTGTCTTTGGTGGGACAACTGCTGCGACGTGTTGGACGCAATTTGGTACGTGGTTTCGCTCAATTGGTGTGCGTTTGACGTGAGCGAGCCCCAGAGAGATGACACTTTTGAAGATCCTTCCGCATTCCACCATGAGGAAATCGACGCAATTGGGTCTGGGACTTCGCCAGGAGAGGCAGATTCGGTAGAAATATCCGAGCTCTTGTTACCCGCCCGTGGAGCAGGGCTTGCGCTCGGGGAAAAGCGCTTATCCGGTGGCCCCTGGCCACCAGCTTCGCCCTCTTTTGTGTCACTTAGGGTCGTGAGTGATTCATCTTTGGGAGGCTCAGGGGTGGCATTTTCGTCTTTTGCCGCAATTGGAGACTCCGTCTGGACAGGCGTGCTCGGGCCGTTTTCAGATTTCTTTTTTGGCTCGAATTTTCCCTTGGAGCCGCGGGCGGGTTTGGCCGTTTTTTCGTGTGCGCTGAGCTCGTCCAAGAACTCCAAAAAGTCGTCGTTTGGCTCTGCGATTTTTCTTTTTGGTTTGGGTGTGTTGGAGTTCGACTCCGGAAGTGAGTTGATGAAGTCCAACACGTCGTCGGTGTCTGTGCTGCTCATTGTTGGTTGGGAGAAGAAAGAAGACCGGTAGATCGTGACGGGATATGTGGAGAGCCTGAGGTGGGTGGTGCACGGGTGTAACGGGTGTAATGCACTGGCACACTTGGCAAGAGCAGAAGGGCGAGGTGAATGGGAAATTGAGGGAGATGTGGGGCGGATGATGTAGGTGGTTGAGAGGGGAGACTAAAAAATAATTAGAAAGAAAAAAAATGGATGCTGGAACAAAGGCGAGTCTACGGGAGAGTAAGTATTCTGCGACGCGAACAGATGGGGCCACCAAGGGTAATATAATATACACTGAGCCAGTCTGTCATCTCAACCTCACACATACATATAAATATACTTATATATTTATTATATAGAGTTTCAAAGCAGCAGGTATAAACGGCACATTCGGGCGAGTGTCTCCAAAAGCTTTGGTTGGGAATCTAACTGCATATTATGTTACTCGTTTAATGGCAACTGCTAGGGCAGTGGCTAAGTACCCATGATATTTGAGAGCTCATCTCTCAAGACACCTTTTCCATATAAAATTGTGTTGTGTTAAGACTGGACGCTGTCGGCTGTGATGGCTAAGTGTAGTCCTATCAGATAAAAAAAAAGCAATATAAACAACAAAAACAATATATATAAATTAAGAAAACCGGGTGTCTCTTGACCAGAGTGGGCCGCAAGAGAGCCACCGCAACGAACGCCAGAGGGCTTTTTATCGGCACGAATAACCGTGCACCAATGGCCCTGAAAACACTACAAATATCAAGAAATACCATCAAACTGTATGTGAGCCAAAAAAGATGAAAATACCATCACCACCCCATTGATTCCGTTCACTTCTCCATGTTCCTCACGCCCACTAATGCGCCGTTTTATCATTTGTCGCGGCCCTAGGACACTCTGCCCGATGCTCGAAGCCACTCTCCAGATTAATACTTCACCAACCTCCTCCAAGGACACCCACATCTGATAAAGCATACGAGACTTCTCCAGTTAAAACACAAGCGGTGCCTATATTAGGATTTTTTTTCAAAAAAACCTCAACACGGGCGAGTATACTGTCGCCTTATATGCATGGGCCGAGCGTGGGCCAAATCGTGGGCCAATTCGTGGCCCGGTTCCTGCGCGCGCCTAAACGCACCGTCCTCCGCACCCCCCGCGCAGCTTACTCAGAACAGCTCTAAAACCACCTGGAACCACCTCCAACCCCACGTTTCGCCATGTTCAGAAAATCACAGAAACACTCCGAGCGCCAGATGTTGGACATCGTCAACAGCAGGGGCAACGCCAACAAATGCGGCGAGTGCGGAGCGGCGTACCCGACGTGGGCGTCCTATAACCTAGGCATATTGCTCTGTGGTCGCTGCGCCAACTGCCACCGCAAAGTGCTTTCTGTGACGGGCCCCCACGGCGACCAGATTTCGAAGGTCAAATCGCTAGCATTGGAGAAGTGGTCTGACGAGCAGCTCGAGGGCTTGCGGCGCGTAGGAAATAAGAAGGCTAAGCAAAGGTGGAACCCTAAACTGGTTCCGTTTCCGCACGACGACGACGACGACGGACCCATCGAGGAGTTTTTGAGGGAGAAGTACATCTTGGGGCGTTTCCGCGACGATACAATAACCGCCGACGACTACGACCGCCACAGTAAGTACGACGACGGTGCTGCATATGGTGGCTTCCTGCCCGCCAGGTCCCGGCTGTCGTCCACACCGCAACGCTCCAGGGGGCTGTCTGTGAACGTGGCTCGACTCTCACACAGAAAGCCCACCAGCCATGAGACGGCGCAGTTTCGGGCGAAGGCGAACAAGATATCTGCATACGGATACACTAACCGGGACGCCATCGTAGAAAGTCTCGCCTTGAGCAACGGCGATATAGAGCTCGCGTTGGACATCTTGGACCACGACGCCAAGGTGAACCCCGCCCAGGCGGAGGTGCCGCCGTCGTTGCCCAAAAGACCATCGGCTAACACACAGGCGCCGACTCTGGCCGTCGTTCTGGCGCAAAACACGACCACAGACACGCCGGCGACGTCCGCGGGGTCTGACTGGTGGACCGGACCCCCACAGAACGTGGGCGCGCCCCAGAACACGGCGCTGGCCCCGCAGATCTACCAGTACACAGACCACGTGACCGGACAAGTCTCGTACGTGGACGCCAACGGGCAGCAGTACTTAGACCCGAGCAACCCGCAGCACCAGCAGCTTCTCATGCAGCAGACCAACCCGCAGTATATTGCGCAGCAGGCGACTAAACAGAGCATAATGTCGCTTTACAACCAGCCCGAGCAGTACGCTACAAATGTGGCGGTTCCAGCACAACAGGCGCAGCAACAGCAACAACAGCAACAGCAATTTATACAACAACAACAACAGCAGCAGTTTGTACAACCGCAGTATACGCAGCCTTATGGTCAGGTATACGCACAACCAACACAGCCAAACATGACAGGGGCCCAGCAGTTTGGCCAGCAGCAGCAGTTCTGGGGATAATCTGGGGAAGATGGAAGGAATGGAAGGAGAGGGACGGAAAAGAAAGGAGAGAAGAGGTGTTTTGGGTAGATATGAGGATATAAAGTGCAAAGGGAATAGCCTTCCTTGGCACCTTGAGAAATGTGAGGGGGTATAATTCTGGATACACATGGCCTCAACTGAGCGATTGATCCTTTTGGTGGTGGACTGTGAACATTCTCCAGGAAAAGTCCATCAGATGCGAGGTGCTTTTGCTGATTCTCCAAACACGATATGGATGATGGGAATGGATCGACAATAGTTTATCGGTCATTTCTGTCTCAACTGCTTTCGGCTACTCCCGCACACTAGCTTCGATTATCGCAAATGGAAGTTTGAGACCAGAAAATGCTCACCAGCTTTGGGGGAACCCGGGCCTACAAGACCTCCCAGGTGAGCAGATCATACGAGAAAGGGAAAGAGGAAGGTGTTGGCCGGGTTTGGTCTGGTTGGTATGTGTACAGCGACATAGGCTCTCAAGGCAACCACAAGAGCAAGGCTACACAGGAACAAAACGTTTAGATGGATTTACATATATGAATACAGAAAATAAGTGCTGGGGCCTAGGGGTGTGGCCAACGAAAGCGAACAAAAAAAAAAGGGGGTAAACTCATACGTTTTCTTCAAATCGTCGCTGACACTAATGGTTATTTAGGCTATCCTTTATTGAGTCAAGTCGCATTTCGCAGTAAGATGACCGAAGTGCCTGAGGCCGTCCATGCAACGAAAACACACCCCAAACCAACAAAAACCAACATATCTTTTATGATTTATATTCAA